>OY992880.1:126342157-126382157 GCA_963921405.1 Cepaea hortensis | reverse complement strand
TCACCAAAAAAAACAAAAAAACGAGAAGTAGATTGTGAGCTTTACTAAAACATGATTACAATAAACAAATTGGACGTTGCGTCCAAAGCCTTCGTCGGCACAGAACAAACAAACACAAACCGACACAAAACTACATGAAACACACTACATGACAATATTAAGGGTACTTATCTGACTGTGTATCCTAGCTTGGAGTGACTGACGACTGACACGCGTTCTTGTACTACCAATAGGAGACTGACTATTATACCAGGGTTCTATAATAATAATAATAATAATAATAATAATAATAATAATAATAATAATAATAATAATAATTATTATTATTATTATTATTATTATTATTATTAAAGAGTAATGTATTTTGTACTGAGATAGTGTTCAAGTAGTTTGCGATTTTATATATATATATATATATATATATATATATATATATATATATATATATATATATATATATATATGTATGTATATGAATTTGTGATGTTTTGATCTCCTGTGCAAGATTGTTCCACAGCTGAGCTGCGGAGTACGCCAGCTCGTTTTGTATAAGTCTATCCTAGGCTTCGGGAGTGTGTTAATGAGTTGAGTTTGTGTATGTTTATAAGATTCTTGGGACAAAGGCCATCCACCAACAGACTCTCGACAATGAAAGTCAGATGACGGTTTCAGAATCTTCTGTGAGCTGACGGCGTGGTAGTAGGATAATTCCTTATACTGGTCAGTTGGACTTAAACGCTGAATTCTCGTCCATAAATCAAACTACCCAACGTGAAATTACCTAGTTCATCAACTTGGTGTTGGGGCTGATCGCACGTCCTGTAACATTTTGTTAATACTGCACATACAAGTGCATTTCTGTCAGCCATGGTCCGTCAATCAATCAGGTGCCATCTTCACAATGAAGGTTGGATGCAATGGATCTTCAGACTGTCTGTCTCTGGCCAACCTTACCCATGCTCCGTAAATATCAAATTTAGAGATAAACCTCTTTGAAAGAGTGGTCAGGCTGTCTGCCTGTCTGAAGGTCATTGGTTCGTTTCCGGAATGTGTTCTTGAGACTATAGGAGCAGTTTTTACGGTGATTCCTGGTGATCATCGCTAGAGCTATACGGTGCTTTACGCGATTCTCCGGGCACACTGCTTACCGTTATGCTTCTATTGAACAACTAATTGATTTTCTGATTGATTTATTATGTTACAAACCAATCGATTGCTTTCACATATAAACGGGTGGTTACATCTAACGCTGATAACTGCGTGTGCGTGAGGTGTTTTAAATCAGTGGCACTGCCTGTCAGAGTTCTTCTGCCGTCTAGGTTAGAAACCAGAAGTATTATATTGTGTATTGAATTGCTTAGTTTAGAAACTAGACATACTACATTGTGTGTTGCATTTCGAAGGTTAGGCACTATAAGTATTATATTTTGTGTTGTATTGCTTAATTTAGAAACTAGAAGTTATATAATGTGTTTTCTATTCAAAACAATGTATTGCCTTAGTAAAGTTTAACACACAAGCCGTATACAATAAGTCGCACGATTTATTGCCTCGCACATTTCGCTGCATCTCGTCAAGTGCTTGCTGCAGAGTTATATATCATATGATTTGAATAAATGAATTATGTTTTGGCTGATATACTTAAAAACACATAGTGATATTGTTCGAATGTGGAGCATTTGTTATCACTATGGTAATCGACAATTTAAAACGAATTCGTTTTTTCCCCCCTCGTTTCCATCCTGTTTCAGGATATTGCGGTCAACATCAGCATCTTTCAGCTGTATGTTGATTCCTTGGCTAGATTACGCTCAACAGCACGCCACGACTTTCTGAGCGACCGGCTCCATATTCTCATAAGTCACTGGCACGACTTGAACCGCTTCCAATTCTTGTGCGCTCATGTCAACCACGAGAGTATTCGGGGTTACCGAGAAAGCTGCTAACCCCTCGACCAGGGAGTCGGCGAATTCGTTATATCTGCACAAAATTGGTTGAAATCGCCTAATTTCCAAAGACTCAATATTTGAGTCATTACTTAATATTCGTCGTATACAATAAAGAAAATTACTTTTTTTGGTTAACTTTAAAATCGCAAATTAGGAGGTGCTGAGAGATGGCCGAATGTTGGGTTTAAAATAAAACTATCGACAGCAAAGAGATTCCTGAAAAATGATTAACTATTTTTTTCTACTCGTATTGATATACATTGTGTTACTCGATGTCTAATTGTCGTTCCGTTCTACCTATGTAAGTTGCTTGGCACTCACACTGAAACTGATAAATACAGTCTGATTTGGTGTATGGGGGAAATGGTTATTTCACAGATTGGGGTGGTGTTATATCTGATCATTCGTTCAGCAGCAAAGAATGTTTGGTATACTGCTGTTTTAAGTCGATCATGTAATTGTTTCATTACGTCGTCCGCTCGGAAGGTTAACCCAAGAAAAACTTGAAGTTTGTGGACCAACGATTCTGTGGGGTATAGGTTTGAGTGGCTGGTGGTGACGTTTGATGAAGTCGGCTGGATATCCATTAGATGGCAGAGTTTCGTTAAGAGCGTCCAGTTCCGATGCTAATGTGTCGCCATGAGCAAATCTTTCTACCTCGATTGAATAGGGTCCATACCAGGCGAGACTTGTACTTTATTGGTGTATTGGTGCAAAGCTATTGAAATTCAGGTGTTAGCCGGTCTACGTTCCTTTTCAATAGACTGTCCTTTGGATGGTACTATTACATCGATGTCGGATTAAGATGTCTAAGAACCTAAGAACGATAAGGTATCATTAGGTTCGTGATCAATGGACAAGGAAATATTCTTGTCAACTGGGTTCATTGTGTAATGGAACGATTATACTTGTTGTCTGGTCTCTATGATTGATAGTTTATCATCCACATAACGGCGGTATAGAAACAGGCCTTTAATATTAGAGGGTCTTTATTCTTATAAATTCGCCATAAAGATGCCCACTAGGATGGGACCTGGAGGACACCCCATGGCCACCCCGTCAATTTGACGATATGATATTTTAAAGACAATTGAATTTAATGTTAGATGTGCACAGCAGTAGTAATTTCTAGCGTTTGGTTGTCGATAAACCCAACTTCTGTGTTTTCTCTTTTTTGAAATTATAGATGATCTCCAATTTATTCCAGGGGAACGTTTGTGGATAGAGAAGCAATGTCCATTGACGCATATACTTTTCTTTAAGATAGAAGGTGTTCAATAGTTCGATAGTTCAAATGAAACTGTTTTGTATTAAGGGCGTCGATATGATGTGGCACTGGGTTAAACATTTGGGCAAGCCATTTCGCCATCCTCTGTTGACCAGAGTTAACCGTTGAAAAAATACGTAGATCTTAGTGGTACCCCAAGCAGAAGGAAGAGGGTGAACCAATGTAGCAATAGTCCTGGACAGAAGGAAGAGAGCGAACTAATGTTAGACATTAGACTTATAAAAAACATATATTGGAAACAACAAGCTGCCATAAGGATTGATAATGAAGTGGGACAATATCAGCCAATTAAGAGAGGTGTTAGGCAGGGATGTGTGATGTCTCCAGATCTTTTTTACCTATACAGTGAAAATATTTTCAGAAATGTAGAAGATATAAATGGAATCAGCATTGGAGGACGAAACATCAATAACATTAGATATGCAGATGATACAGTATTAATTGCAGGCAATGCGCAGGACCAGCAACAATTAGTAGATGCGGTTGTTGTACACAGTGAGCAACTGGGGTTAGAATTAAATTGTAAAAAGACTCAGGTTATGGTCGTCAGTAGGAAGGAAGAAGTGCCACAATGTAATATACAAGTAAATGGAAATATTCTTCAACAAGTGAATCGGTAAAATTATCTTGGAACAGTCATAACATCTGATGGGAGATGCCTTGAAGAGATTAGAACAAGAATCGCCATGGCGAAAGTAGCCTTTAGCAAGATGAAAAACATTCTGACCAAAATAAAAAGATGTCAATTGAAACGAGAAAAAGAGTGTTGAGGGGGATACATAGAGCCTGTTCTTTTGTATGGATGTGAAACTTGGACAATGAGCAGTCAAGCTGAAAATCATCTGATGGCTGCAGAAATGTGGTTTCTGAGGAAAATGCAAAGAATACCATGGACAGACAGAAAAACCAATGACCAAGTACTACAGGAGACAAATGAACATCGTAAACTGATTAGAGAAATTAGACGTAGACAGTCAAAATTTTTTGGACATATTATGAGAAGAAATGGATTGGAGAACTTAGTGACAACTGGCAAGATCGAGGAGAACAGACCAAGAGGAAGACCGAGAGGAAAATACCTGGATGGCTTGGCCACATGGCATGGACGAGACAGGGAAACTGAGCTGATCCACGACACTGGTGATCGAGTGAAATGGCGAGTCATGACTGCCCACGCATTCCGCATGGCACATGATTGATTGATTGATTGAACTAATGTAGCAACTTTCCAGGACAGAAATAAGAGAGTGAACTAATGTAGCAACAGTTCGGGACAGAAGGAAATCAGTGAACTAATGTAGGGACAGTCCGGGACAGAAGGAAGAGTGTGAACTAATGTAGCAACATGCCGGGACAGAAATAAGAGAGTGAACTAATGTAGCAACATGCCGGGACAGAAATAAGAGAGTGAACTAATTTAGCAACATGCCGGGACAGAAATAAGAGAGTGAACTAATGTAGCAACATTCCGGGACAGAAATAAGAGAGTGAACTAATGTAGCAACATACCGGGACAGAAATAAGAGAGTGAACTAATGTAGCAACATGCCGGGACAGAAATAAGAGAGTGAACTAATTTAGCAACATGCCGGGACAGAAATAAGAGAGTGAACTAATGTAGCAACATTCCGGGACAGAAATAAGAGAGTGAACTAATGTAGCAACATGCCGGGACAGAAATAAGAGAGTGAACTAATGTAGCAACATGCCGGGACAGAAATAAGAGAGTGAACTAATGTAGCAACATGCCGGGCCAGAAATAAGAGAGTGAACTAATGTAGCAACATGCCGAGACAGAAATAAGAGAGTGAACTAATGTAGCAACATGCCGGGACATAAATAAGAGAGTGAACTAATGTAGCAACATGCTGGGACAGAAATAAGAGAGTGAACTAATGTAGCAACATGCCGGGACAGAAATAAGAGAGTGAACTAATGTAGCAACATGCCGGGACAGAAATAAGAGAGTGAACTAATGTAGCAACATACCGGGACAGAAATAAGAGAGTGAACTAATGTAGCAACATGCCGGGACAGAAATAAGAGAGTGGACTAATTTAGCAACATGCCGGGACAGAAATAAGAGAGTGAACTAATGTAGCAACATTCCGGGACAGAAATAAGAGAGTGAACTAATGTATCAACATTCCGGGACAGAAATAAGAGAGTGAACTAATTTAGCAACATTCCGGGACAGAAATAAGTGAGTGAACTAATGTAGCAACATTCCGGGACAGAAATAAGAGAGTGAACTAATTTAGCAACAGACTTGGGACAGGGCTAGAAGAAACAGAGCGGAGCACATGTGGCGACTATGGTTCGCATTCTAACACGACCAGAATATTTCCGTATAAGACCTGTATTCTTGTCTCAGTTATGCCGTTTGGCCATCTAGGTATTTATCTATTAGCTCTTTACCTTGAAAATTTTGCAACATGTTACTAAATTGTCAAATAAATGTCACATCATACTATTCCCCATAAAGTTGTGGCTGTCTACAACTAATGCAAGCAAGGTGCGGTATTCTTCTGCTGATTGAAAGACTGAGCCTCATTTGTTCTGTCCGTCTAGTATTTTCTTTGCTGTTCTTGTATGGTCTTCTGTGCTGTCTGTCTATGTTTCTTTGCTGTCCTTGTATGATCTTCTTTGCTGTAAGTCTATGGTCTTCTCTGCTGTCCGTCTATGGTTTGTTTTCTGTCCGTGTATGGTCTTCTTTGCTGTCTATCTGTGGTCTTCATTGCTGTCTATTCATGGTTGTCTTTGCATTTTCCTCAGAAGCAAGATTTCTGCCATCGCCATGTTTGAAGAAACCAATGGACGCCTGGTGACTTAAAGAAAGAAAACCAGGGTTCTGGAGATCTTTGTACTGTCTTCATTTGTAACCGCTATTCTGTGTGAAGCTCAGTTAGTTAGAATGTTCTAATGGCCGGGAAGGGCTTCATGAAGCAACCACGTATGTAAAAATATATGCAATAGTTGTGTGTCCTTTACAGGACATCGCAATCAATTCGAGCATTTATTGGCTGTTTATTATTAACATACCAGGAACATTAAAAACAAGAAGTAATAGATAAATGAAATTCTCATTCTCAACAACCTGCCAGGTCTACGTAGTTTTATTCGTCATCATCATCATCATTATCATCATCATCATCATCATCATCATCATCATCATCATCATCATCATCATCATCATCATCATCATCATCATCATCATCATCATCATCATCATCATCATCATCATCATCATCATCATCATCATCATCATCATCATCATCATCATCATCATCATCATCATCATCATCATCATCTTCCACTTCTGCCGTCAAGCGTCGTGGGGAGGAATAATTTGCGCTTTAGCGCCCGGTGGGTGGCACTGGATAGTGTCATTAGGTGTGATTGTACAATGTCTTTGATGTCGTCATTCCTTTTTCTTCTTTGGCGTCCTCTTGGTCTCGTCCCAGATGATCTTTGTTGTAAGGCCAGTGATGGTATTTGACGGTGTTACACTATAACGACATGGCCAAACCATTTGATCTTCTGTCTTTCAATAAATGTGGCACAAGATGTTGATCCCACTGTCTGTCTGATAACAGCACTTCTTTTTCGGTCTCGGGTTGTTAAGTTGGCACTCTTATCAGGCATCTCATCTCACAGGTGTTGATTTTGCGAAAGTATGATTTGGATAAAGTCCAAGTTTGAGATTGGTAGCATAGGGTTGGTGTGAATTTGATGGTACCCCAGAATTTATGAAACGCAAAGGACTGCTGTCAGATTCCACGATAAAATGGCGTCCTAGAAGAAATCTAGACAATTTTGTAATACCCACCACTAAAGCTAGGGCTTCCAACTGAGGCATTGACCAGGATCGTTCTCTGGGCTTCAGTTTTCTGGATACAAAACACACGGGATGGAGGATGTTGTTGTGTTCTTGCATCAAGACTGCTCCAATCGCGACGGAGCTCGCATCTGTTCTTAATCTGAAAGGTAAACGGATGTTTGGCAATTTGAGGATGGGATTATGTGAGCTATCATCAGAAAAACAAGCTAACACTTTAGAGAATGCTAATTTTAGGCATTCATTGCTTACAATTTTGTCAGGCTTATCTTTAGTTAGTAAGTTAGTAAAAGCCTCGGTTAGTTCAGAAAAATTCGGAATAAACTGCCGATAATAATTTATCAGTCCTAATAAACTTCTGACTTGTTTCTTTTTAGTCGGAAGTGAGAGTTTTAGAATCTTGGACACAATGTTATCGTCTGTCGTGACAAAGCCATTGGATATTTTGTATCCCAAAAAGGATATTTCAGGGTAAGCCATGTCTACTTTAGCAGGCTTTACAGTCAGTCCGTGCTGTCTGATACGTTCAAATGTCAGTTCTAATGTCTTTATGTGTTCTGTCATTGTCTCTGTGTGAACACAGATGTCGTCTATATAGCAGATTATGTTAGGAATGTCTACAAGAAGAAGTCGTGTCATACAAACGAAGGTGGCCGGGGCATTGACTAGCCCAAATGGAAGTTTGCACCATTCGTGCAGTCCCCAAGGTGTGGCAAAAGCTGTCAGATGTCTGCTCTGTTCGTCTACTTCTATCTGATAATATCCTTTCGTCATATCTATTTTCGTGAAGAACCTAGCGTCTGTCAGTTCTGTCAGAAGATCGTCAGCGTTTGCCATTGGCTCCAAATCAAGAACAGTTATTTTATTTAGCTTTCGATAGTCAATGCACAGTCTTATGGTATTGTCCTTTTTGCGTACAATGACCATGGTAGATGAGAAGTCTGATTGGGATCGTCTTATGATATTATTCTTTTCTAGGTTGATGATCTCCTGATGTAGCTGTTCTTTGTAATGTAATGGGATGGTGTATGGTCTGCATCGTATGGGTGTGTTTGATGTGAGTGTGATGTGATGCTGTACTAATTCTGTTTGTCCTGGGTTGTTGGAGAAGATGGTGTTGTACTGTTGTATTAGGTGTTTTAAACTGTCTGTCTCTGCTTGAGTTAGCTTTGGATTGATCTTGATATCCTTCAAGCAGTCTGTCGTGTCTAATGTAGGTGTTGGAATTTCGTCACTAACATCGTCATCTTCGTGATCTATTATCACTGTACAAGCTGTCGTATCGTCTTGTTCGTTGTCTCTGTTATGGTATGGTCTTAGCATATTTATGTGAAATATTTTGTGTTTGTCTTTTATTAGGATCTCATAGTCTACAGGTGAAATCTGTCTTGTCACTTTAAACGGTCCCTGCCAAGAATCAGTCAATAAATGTCGGTCACTAGGTAACAGAAGAAGAACGTCCTGTCCAGGTGTCAAAGTTATTGTTCTGTTTCCTTTGTCAGCATACTGTCTATAAGTAGCACCAGATAATTTTAGTGCATTCTTAGCAATCGTACATGATTTGATGATTCTTTCACGCAATGATGTAACATATACGTATGATGATATGGGTTTAAGTACTGGAGTAGATTCAGTTAACATTTGGTGGTAAATAGTTAATGGGCCACGTGGTTTGGCACCATAAATAAGTTCAAAAGGAGAGAAACCGGTACTAGAATGTGGTACCTCGCGATAAGCAAAAAGAATAGCTGGTAGATATACATCCCAGTTATTAGGGTGTTCTTGCGTGACTTTTGCAAGCATGTGCTTCAGATCGCCGTTAAACTTTTCCACGATTCCACTTGAGTGAGGGTGGTATGGTGAATTGAAACATTGCTTCACTCCCAACATTTTGGTGAAAGCTTGGGTAGATGCGGCAATAAACTGAGTACCCCTATCAGATTGGATAGTGTCTGGAAATCCTATCCGGGAAAAAATATGGAAGAATACTTCCATTATATCATTGGCAGTTATGTTCTTTAGCGGAATCGCTTCCGGCCAGCGACTACATTGATCAACAACAGTTAGAATGTACTTATTCCCTTTAGTTGCTGTATGATTGAGAGGGCCCACTATGTCAACAGATAGTTTTTCAAAAGGTCGACTGGCTAAGTCAGTGACTTGCAACTTTGCCTGTGGGTGTTTACCTTTTTTTATCAGTTTCTGGCAGATGTCACAACTTCTGCAATATTCTTTAATATCATTGCAAAATTTGGGCCAATGAAACTGTGTTAATAATCTAGATCTGGTCTTCACGTATGCCATATGTCCTGCAAGAGGTATATCGTGGGCAAGATGTAAGGCTTGCTTGCGATAACTAGTTGGCAAAACAGTTTGCTCTGTGGTGTTGTCACCTCTGGTATAATACCTGGTGAGGATATCATTTTTCACAGCAAAATGCCATTTTGCATTCTTGGTTACCTTTGGCTTTTGGCCGATCAAATTAAAATATTTTACCAATGAAGGGTCAGCCTTTTGAGCTGTTACAAAAGTTTCCTTCATGGAGTTAGTAGGTAGTGATACTGGGCTAAGTGACTGAATAGCCTCAGTTTGATTACTTTCCTCTTGCACTCTAGCAGTAGATCTGGTTACTGCGTTCACACAATCAATGATGTCAGATGATGATGGAACAATGTTGTCAATGATATGATGAGAACTTAGTGCTCCATTAGCTACCATACATTCAATAGGTGGTGTGACATTATCAATGATGACATTGGATGATGATGTTACATTATCAACAATACATAGAGATGTTATGTCATGAGGTTTATCATTCACCTCTGGCAAATTTCCAATTATTACATCACACACTGGGTTTGTTAACGCAGCGACTTTTACTTTCCCAGTGAGGAAAGGTGTTTGAATATAAGCCCAAGCTAATGGGTATCTCTCAATATTGCCTGAGAATGTTCTGCATGTTACGTGCCTGCCTGTATAGTCTGTAGGCCTTATGAACGTTCTTTTAAGGCCAATAAGTGAACTACCTGTATCGCGAAGAACTGTAGCAGACTTGCCGTTCACAAATCCTTGATGGACTATTATCTTGCCTTTTGAATCTACTACCAAATTAGCTTCTTCATTGGCAATAGGGATGGCGTGACCACAAGTTAAAATACCATCTTCAAAGAAGGTGTTACAAACAGTACATAAATTATTAATCATGTCAAAAGTCTGTGCTGAGTTCACAGGATGTTTCTCTGATAGTTCTTCTTCTGACTCTGAACTGTTAGACAAGGCGACATTTGCCTCATTGATCATTTGTCTACCTTTACAATCTTTGCGATGGTGTCCATGCGCTTTACAAAGATAACATTTACGTGTAGATCTGAAAAATCTACGCTCATGATCTCGTCTGTTTATCATATCTCGTAGATAAATATCATATTTCGGGTTTTTATCGCACATTTCATTCGGCTGATGTGAATCTTTACAATGAATACAGTGCTTAAATTTCTCAGATGTAGGCCTATGAGGTTTCTGCCTACTATAGGGTTTTTCAAAATTAGCCGCAGCTACAAAATCAATGTTTGCAGATTCAGTCACAAAACAATGTTTGTTGGCGGTGTAATACGCCGTACCTCGTCTATCAATCTCATCTATACTAGTGCATTCATTCACCTGCAAAAATTTGGAAAATTTTGGTGGAATGGGTGAAATGATTTTGTCTCTGATGATTAGATCTTCTAATTTATCATAATTTCTGTCAATTTTGGCTGCTGAAGTCCATTTGGTGAAAATATCTCGGACTAAGCAGAGGTAGTCAGAGAACGTTTGAGTCGGTTTTGGGCTCAACTTGCTGAACTGTTCTCTGTAACCTGCTTCATCTAACATGAAATGTGCCATTATCTTTGATTTAAGATAATGGTAGTCTTTCCTGAGGTCTTTGGGAATAGTCTCAATGACTTTAAGAGGTTCCCCTGATAAACTCCTCATATACACAATATTCCATTCAGACAGTGGAACTTGGTAATGTTCCATTAAAGTTTCAAAATTTTGGGTAAAGGCTGCAATGCAGTCACCCGAGGTATAATTATGTACAATACCTTGGTATTTCTTGTACTGGTTTTCTTTCTCCAGTCTCTCAGATTTCTTATACTCTTTATTGATAGCAGTCTCAGTATCCAGTTGTTTTATCTTTAACTGTAACTCCAGTTCTTCTCTCTTACTCTGAGCTGCTATTTCTGCTTTCTTTAATTCTGTTTCTTTCTCGATCTCGGCCTTCTTCAGTGCACTATCTAACTCAGCTTGCTTTGTCTTTGCAGCCAGTTCTGATTCGGCTTGCTTTGCCGCAGCTTCTGCCTGCTTTAAGGCTGTTTCTGCCTCTAATTGCTTGGCGGCCCTTTCAGCTGCTCGTTCATCGCGTTCAGCCGCTTTCTCCTGTACTAGTAGGTATTCAGCATATTTGTTATCACTCCACTTTGTTAACTCGTCACCTGTTAACTTCAACTTTAACCCCATATCAATGAAATCAAATAATGAAGACATGATGAAAAATGTCAATGTAATACCAGCCACACAGATAGTTATAAGTGGTTAGTACAATAAACAAGTTACAATTTTCCCTATATGCAATATGTGCCTAAAATTGCATCCTTAAAGTAAATGAAAAGAAAAATATACTCAAGTGCCCTGGATGCGGTGAAGAATGGTTGGAAAAACGGGCTAGGAAACTTGTAGGGTCGTCACTTCGAATCACAAATGACCTCTACGCGCAAGGTTTTGGATGGTACGGAAAAAACCTGCTTTGTTTTGGAGGAAATAAATTAGCGTCTATTTGTTGGTGTGTGCCTGCTTGTCACTAAGTATTGAGTAGGTTTGTATGGCGTTGAGTATAATTGTATGTCGTAAGTTTGTCCGTCAACAATTTTTTTTTTCCAACACAAGTCACTTTCTTTCAAAACTTTCTGCTTTCCACAAACTCAACTCACAAAGACAATCTAACTGTATCTCAACACGCTATAACATTGATGACACATCACTTACATCAAGATGACATTCAGTAAGGACAAAGACATCAAGTTTACAAGATGGCGACAAGGTCACAATGGCGACAAGATCACAATGTCGACAAGGTCAAAATGGTGACAAAAATTTGACAATCACGAATGTTTTACACGTTTACACGATCAAACAATACGAATGCACTGTACGTTTACAACTAGTCTCCATGTTTAAACAATGTAGCAATAATTCAAAATGAGCCTTCCATGATCACTTTTACATGTACAATCAATTTTAACAAAAATTCTAAGTTCACAACCTCTAGTTCTAACCATTTATCACATAAATACGTTTATTTTAAAGCTGGACGATATCCCCCACGTCCACACATGTCAGGGTCTTACACTGGGCTCGCTACCTAACACATGTGGGACAGTACAAGTACAACGTGATTTGACTCAAGACTCAACGACACAACGTTCAACGGATTTAATTACAGATCATATACAATACGATGATCACAGCAAATATATATTGGATACTTCTAAACACTTACATCTACCATACAGCACACAGTCTCACTCTCAAGCTGTCCAGGCCTTCGACATTCGGGCACAGAAACCTTTCTCGCAACATGCGTCCTGTTCCGTCTCCGTCCCAGAGCTGTCTGCCTATGGTTGGGAACTCGCCTCCTCACCGGAGGTGGCTTCACGAGACATGCGTGCGTCCTTGGTGTGACCGCTGGCCGTCTCGCCAGCCGGCAACTCCGCAGGCAGGTGACCACTGTTCGCCTGGCGGCGTAACGAAGTTCCTTCATTCCTCCTAGGGACTGAGTCACCTGGCGGCGTAACGATGTCACGGCATCACTGCCGTACCGTAGACTCTGACAATGCTGTTTATTATGTGCCGTTCTGCGGACATGGGTATATTTGGATGTTTTTATTATTATCTTAGGAAATAAGCCGGTGTTGTAACGAATGGAACACGAATACAATTCGTAATCCCGCATACCGTGTTTGAAACACAGCGATTTGGAAGGAGACCGCCCTTCGCTGGTTTTCATACAATGGTATATGTGCCGGTCTCTCAGAAAACAATGGGATACTACTAAACGCAAATTTGCCAAGCAATCATACACAGCCATACATTGGTTAGGTTGAGTGTTACGTCCTGTAAAGGATATGCATATAACTTGTGTGTTAATGAATACACCAGGAATATTAAAACAATAAATCTGTTATGTAAAGCTGCACTACTTTGTGTCATTTTATATTGTTTACATTGTCACAGCTTTGCCGCAGTTCCACCCAATTTTATTCATATTTTTACTATGTTTACAGCTGCAACTAATTGTACCATCTTCTTCTGTTAATCGTTATATGTGACTATCTGCGTGTTAGATTTATTCACTTAATCTTAGCCGGCTTTCATTTTTTCATCCTGTTGTTCTTCTCATCCTGTCGTCACCTTTTGATGTAGTCACAGGAAATCTCCTTGACAATATGTTGTGTTTGTGAATGTGTTTGTTTATTGACGAAGGCCAATTGCCGCAACGTCCTGTATGTGTCGTAAATCTGTTATGTAAAGCTGCACTACTTTGTGTCATTTTATATTGTTTACATTGAATGTTCTACATGGTTATAAGTTTGTCTTCGGAAATAAAACTTACAAGGCAGAATAGTTTGAGTTGCTTATTTCCTGTTGAAGTTCTGTTCCAATTTTGGGTTCGTAAGTTGTATTTCTCAGGTGGCTGGCGTGCTTATTATGTAATGCATTGGCGGGCGGACGTCCTAACGTCACTTCCCTTGTTGACATGTTTTTCCTTTTATTTGGGATTTGAGTCTGAGCGAGGGAATAGAGGGCAAAGAAACTTGGCAGCATTGAAAAGATGTTGCGCTTGGAGGGCACATATTAGCACCGTTGTATTGCTCTGTCACCAGTCTGTGACCTCTGGACTGTTTAAATACCCTTGGAGCTTTCATCGGCTCAGACTTAACACTGGTCAGCTGTGGTAATGGTCAGTGTGAACTCGACAGTCATAATAACGGTCAGCGGTGACAATGGTCAGTGGTTATGGGAGGTTTCTTGAATCTGAGGTCCTTTGTTTGTGTTTTATGTGGGCACGGTTGAATAGTTTGACACTACATTCGAACCACCCGGTATAGAATAAATAAATTACAAGGCAGAATGGATGTAACAGAACCATTGGAAACACATAAAATGGGAAGGTGATTAGATGTGTGCTGGCAAGGAAAATGGACGGACTGACGGTAAAGCACAAATATACGAGAAGGGCTGTTCAAATAGGATATATATATATATATATATATATATATATATATATATATATATATATATATATATATATATGCTAGCCCGGTGGTCATGAGTTTGAATTTACATCGGAGCGGAATATTAAAATTGACCTAAGCTTCCAAGTGAACTCTGGGCACCAGGTAATGCCTTGGGAAATAAAGGCTGCTATGTTATTAATGAGCATACCACCCACTGAGCGCCGACTTGTCAATAAAATATTGCTGTAACACCATACTCCCAATGCAAATTAAGGCGTGTAAGACAGTCCTTTGCTTGCTTTTTATATCTCTGAAAAGAAACACTCACATGTTGCCAATCAACACGTCACATTTACCGTACTGGTATTCTAAACCCACAGCAGACCGCACAAGACATCACATTCCTCTCAATCCCCTCCAGGCGTTCATCGAGACACAGTGTTTCGAGATCCATCTATCTCCAGCATCTACCGTCTGTCCTCAACAATGACCGCAATTTACTCCCTGGGTACCGGGTAGACTGACCGACCATAAGACTTTAAAGTGGACATTCACCGGGCTATCTTGATTAGACAGGAATGTCCCTACTTGTGCCTCCATATTACATTTTCCAAGGCCAGGCACTTGTTTGTCATGTCGTTCCGGAAAATAGCCATGTTAATATCACTCTCTAAAAAGCCAAGTAAAAGCTATAGGCTAAACAGATGTTCATGGTAAATTTGCGATTACTGTTGTGATTGTTATTATTATTATTATTATTATTATTATTATTATTATTATTATTATTATTGGTGTCCGTTGGCTTTGAACTCAAGCATCCGGGATGGTTAACCCGGTCAACAAATGCCCGCAGAAGTCGGATGTGTCGGCCTAACGGCGCAAGAATGCAGCTTTGCTGTAAACAGGCACAACGCAATCACATCCACACAAAAGAATCTGGATGAACGCAGAAGAAAAAGAAGAAGAAGAAGAAGAAGAAGAAGAAGAAGAAGAAGAAGAAGAAGAAGAAGAAGAAGAAGAAGAAGAAGAACTCAAGTATAGTCCATACACAATGTACTACTTCTAGTGCAACGGACTGATTTTTATGTGTGGATTAGTTTTCCCTAAGAAGAGGCAATGAAACACGAACGGGAAGATTATATACGAGGGTGAGCCAATAAGTAAGTCACACAGTTCTGTGGGATGGCAGGTAAATGTAGGTGGTGTTTTCTACAGGTGGCATTAGGTGACAGCAAAATCGAATTTTATATTCCCGTTCGTCAGGTGGCGCTAGGTGTCTCATGCGCATGCGCAGCGCATAAGCGAAATGGCGACTGTACTTACGCAGTGTACAATCAAAGAGCAACGTGCTGTTGTGCGTTTTTTGTGTGTGGGCAAAATGTTTGCCTGCAAAGGAAATGCGACCTGTTTATGCTGACACATTTTTGTCCTGTAAATCCGTGCATAGCTGTAGAAAAGTTTTCTCAAGGACTCTCTAAAATTGTTGATGAAATCTGATCTGGTCGTCCTGTTGAGATTGCAATAGAAGCACCCTTGCAGTGGGTGGAAGAGATGATTAAAGGTGACAGGCGAGTAACGATAGACTCTGTAGCATCTGCAATAGAGTGCTCACGTGGTTCAGCATACAGCATAATGCATGATCGATTGACATTTCGCGAATGACGCCGAAGTTGAATGTGAAGTGAAAACGTGGCGTAGAAATCAGAGCACGCAGTTCTATGCAGACGGTTTGGGAGGACTGATGAAACGATAGGATTAGTGCATCAATGTTGGTGAAAATTATGCTGAGAAATAAAGGGACAATCAATATATAAAAATAAATTTGTTATCATATTTAGTTATTTGTCTACAGCCATTTGTGACTTACTTATTGACTTCCCCTCGTACACGCATATGAAAGCGACAAACACCAGTCTTCGATCATGCGTTGAAATGAGAGGCAATGGAGAACATCTGTCACAACTGGGATTGTTAAAGGAAAAAGAGGCAGAGGTAGACCTAGCGAAATTAATCCAGATGGACTCAGACGGTGGCACAAAGGAATATCATCAGCAGAGGTTTGTTGTTGTTGTTGTTGTTATTGTTGTTGTTGTTGTTGTTGTTGTCTTTAATGCGTTCGCTCTCTCGCTTTGAACTCAAGCGTAGTCCATACACGTGCTACTACTTTTAGTGCACTGGGCAGATTTTTACGTGTGAATTAACTTTTTCTATTACCAGTGTTTCTCGCCATCTGGCGAACTCACTCCGACTTCAGTGGTACTTGTAATGTATGTCCCCAAGTCAGGGACGAGAAGTCAACATTTTAATCTCACTGTGATGTAGGGGTTGAATGCTACATAGCTGGTACGACATTTGAGGAAAGCCTATAAGACGAAAGCTTAGAAAAACCTTAGAAACTAGTTGTCAACAGAGAGAAACATCATTCGTCACTAGACAACAAACAGTCTTTTGTTGGAGTTCGCAATGGCAGGCTGTGCTTATACATTCGGTCTGGCTAATCAATTATTATTTGGAAAAAAGGTGGCTGGAAATAGGAGTCAAACTTATCAGAACACACTCCTATAAGAGGATGCTGATATTATTTGAACCAACGACCGAAGACGTGTGATGGAATTCACAAACGGCGATAGTTAGACTTAGAGGGAGAAGACAAGGTCGTCCACTGACAGTAAGTTAAAACTAAGTAAATATATATCGATATTATTGTCGGAGCTAACAGTGTTACATACAAGCTATGGTATAGTTTACCGCCGGCTCTGTAAGCACAGACACGATAAACCATAGTAGTATTGATTGTTGCCAGGCAAAATCGATGAGCTGTCAGAAACCAATAAACAACGTTTGACGTTTTGTTACTAATGTCGGCGATCTTATTTATTCTCCTCGTTGAAAGCAAAGGCGCTGTTAAAGTGGTATTCAAGATCGAGCCTGGTTACTATTGTTTTATTGTCGAAAGTTAAAAGAGTGACTGAAAAGCGTCTTGGCATTGAACTCTCTACCTCGGCATCAACAACGTTTAGGAACGAGTGTTTCATTGGCCATGCTAACCTCACTGTGGGGATATCAATTGTTCCATATTCTAACAGTATCGCTGTCAACACCAGCATTTTACCGCTGTTGTTGATTTCTTGCTAAGATTACACTCAGTAGTTTGGCATTGCTTTCTGAGCGGCCGGCTCACTTATCCCGTAAGTCACCAACGCGACGAGAACCGCTTCCAATTCTTGCGCGTTGGGTTGCCCTACGTGGATAAACAGGATTACGGAGAAAGTCGTTTAACCTCTAGGCCAGGGAAACCGGCTCCGCAATGTTAGTTACTGTTAAATAGATCGTAGCGACTGAAAAGATAAGTGACAGAAGAAGCTGGGGAAGCCCTAGGACAATGATGCTGGACGGACTGGGACGGTGCCTGGAAAGAGTGTCATCAACAGAGTTGATCCAGAACATCATGGGCAGAATCTGTGATGACACATGAACGTCTACGACAACTGACAAGACACATGATGATGATTAGAGATGTTCCCTTTTCCGTCTCATGAGCTTTTAATACTGTTTGATGTCATACAGTTTATATTTTAAAATTATAAATTATATGGGGGGGGGGGGCTGAGTGGTCTCGAGGTATGGTGTCACCCTCGAGTGCTGAAGGTCCCGGGTTCAGGCTCCGCTGAGGACCGGGATTTATTTAAATAATCCACGTGGACTTCCAGTAATAAAATTTCACCTGGTCTCTGGGTAGTGAGATCAGACGCCCGTGTGTATTGTTGCGCACGTAAAAAATCCCTTGGCAGTTGGAAATCGAAAAAGAGTAGCCTAACGGCGCTGACCGGGCAAAATTTCGAGTTAAAAACCTACCCAAGTATTTCAGGATCCTCGCCGATGCAACGGAGTTCGTGCACTGAGCTGAGTTTCTCCAGACTCAGGTTTGAGTTAGGAGGAGAACGGAGCACTTATGGATTAAACCCGTGTGCCGTGATGTTGATCCAACGACTAAACTAAACTAAACTAAACTTTTAAAATTATAATCATAACAAAACGAAAAAAAAAAAAAAAAAAGCAAATGATGCGATCCCATCTTGACTGCTTGAAAATGATTGGCTGGTGTTAAAACTTCTGTAATCTGTGAAGTCCTGAACTCCTGGAAGATTGTGAGGTTTGTCTATAAGTCAGAAACTTCTGGAAGAATGTGATATGTATCTCTGAAACAGTAGGTCAGCGTGGCTGAATGGATAAGAGCGTATGCTCTTAAACTTCCTGTGTGCTGATGCCGGGGTAGCGGGTTTAACCCCTACACCGATCAGTACGACTAAAATGTTGACTTCTGTTTCTAGACTTGGGACGTAAATTATAAGTACATCAGAACTCGAAGTGGATTCGCCCGATGGCGAGGGCAAATGGTAATAGAGAAAGCTAACCCACACACAAAAATATTTCTTTGTTCTAGAAGTGGTACCACGTATATGGAGTACCCTTGAGTTCAAAGCGAGCCAATGTCAAAAAAATACAAAGTTTCTGCCCTAAACTATTGGAATATTGGGAAGTTTGTCTCTGTCCCAACAGTTGGAATATTGAGAAGTTTGTCTCTGCCTCAACAGTTAGAATATTGAGAAGATTGTCTCTGCCCCAACAGTTGGAATATTGAGAAGATTGTCTCTGCCCCAACAGTTGGTATATTGAGAAGATTGTCTCTGCCCCAACAGTTGGAATATTGAGAAGATTGTCTCTGCCCCAACAGTTGGAATATTGAGAAGATTGTCTCTGCCCCAACAGTTGGAATATTGAGAAGATTGTCTCTGCCTCAAACTGTTAGAATATTGTTATGTTTGTCTCTGCCTCAAACTGTTAGAATATTGATATGTTTGTCTCTGCCTCAAACTGTTAGAATATTGTTATGTTTGTCTCTGCCTCAAACTGTTAGAATATTGATATGTTTGTCTCTGCCTCAAACTGTTAGAATATTGTTATGTTTGTCTCTGCCTCAAACTTCCGGAAGACGATGTGTATCTTTAAAACTCGATGTACTGAGAGTGTTGAAGTACTACATAGAACCTATACTTTTGTATGGATGTGAAGCGTGGACAATAAGCACTCAAGCTGAAAAACAGCTGATGGCTGTGGAAATGTGGTTTCTGAGGAAAATGCAAAGAATGACATGGACAGACAGAAAAATCAATGAACAAGTCCTTCAAGAAACAAATGAAGATCGTAAACTGATTAGAGTCATTAGACGTAGACAGTCAACATTTTTTGGGCATGTTATGAGAAGAAATGAATTGGAGAACTTGGTGACGACTGGCAAGATCGAAGGGAAGAGAGCAAGGGGAAGACCGAGAAGTAAATACCTGGATGGCTTGACCATGTGGCATGGAAGAGACAGGAACATGGAACTGATCCACGACTCTGGTGATCGAGTGAGATGGCAAAACGTGACCTCCCACGCTTATCGGCATGGCACATGATGGATGGATGGGTGGTTCTGGCGTTCAGATCGTCTAATTCCAGACAATTGCTTCCATTGTTTCTACATGAGGTTGGTGCAGAGATTTTTCCGGATATGGTGTCAAAATGTCATTTTCACAGGAACTCCGATTTTAGTTCTCATTGGAGTTTAGAAACAAGCAGATACTCCGTGGCCAAAGGCTTGTGAACGCGGTTCGTGAGCCGCTTACCAGGCGTTCGAAACGCAGCCGCGACCGATTTGTGCAGCAGACCGTGTCGCGTTGTGTTATAACATGTTGGTATAGGAGCCGGTCGTTTAGAAAGTAATGGCAAATTACAGAACGTAAACAAGTTGCCTAGTACATCAACAGTAGCTGAAAAATGATGGTGTTAACTGCAACGTCCTGCAAGGGATGTGGAACATAACCAAAAAAAGTGCGTGAAAGACCGACATCGAGAAACCAAATCTCCGTACAGGAAATTTAGGCTGCAACCAGGTCTTGATCAGAACAGCACATTTGGACTGGTTTTGCTTAGGGGTCCTAGACTGGTTAAGGTCCGTCCACAGGTTTGAGGCACATTAGTGTCAACAGACACCATCTCAATACCCTGACAGAGAACGCGTGAAAATATCCTCCCCACAAAGTGCCCTGGCTATTGAGATTGAAGTACCCGAGATCACTTAACACATTCTACCTTGGAGATTGATGAAGCAAGCGTCTCTGCCACTGATCCACCTTTATCCCCCCACAATAAGCATTATTTGATACGTAAATTATAACGATCCTTTCTGTGGTATTATCTTTTGAGGTGTTTAATTTATTTTTCAAGATTCACAGCTCACACAAATAGCTCTCATAGTTTTTAGTCTTTATTTTGTGTTTGCTTAGGACTCTTAATTTCCATCTTAACAAAACAACTATTATTTTGTTGATCTTAAAGGCGACGTGTTGTGTAAATATATCGTCCTGCCTCCGGGAAATAGCTGTCACTACTCCTTTTTCTCCGTCTCCTTGTGCGCACACACACACACAAATGTACCCATCCTTTCTTCTCGTGTCAAACGTCTATTAGACGTCTAAAATCCTCTTCACTTAAACATAACCAATTCATTCTTTTTCTTTTATGCTTTCATGATCCCATTGAGTCCATCTTCACTTCCTGTATCAATGGTTGTTTGATCTGATATTTAGACTAAGCCCGAGGAGAGAATATGAACAAACAGTGCACACTCCGTTAGGCGCTCACTGTTTATTTATATAACCAAAATATCTCTTCTGTTAGCAGCTTTTTCTATTGATGCAGTAGACACGAGACAAAGTCTTGGAATTGCCCCAGCACACAAGTAGATCAACTGACTGCTTCTTTTACCCAACTACCTCACAACCCCAAACGTGGACAGAAATTAATTAAGTTGCATGTGCTTCACAGGACGTAGCTGTCAACCCCAGCATTTTTCGCTGTTCGTGATTCATGGGCAAATTTTACGTTCAGTAGTTTGCCATTACTTTCTGAACGACCGGCTCCTATACCTTTTTCGAAAAAACCAGCACCGCCGTATTTCGAACCCGGGTATACGGGCTCACAAACCGCGTTCGCAAGCTCTAAGCCACAGAGACTGATAAGCTTGAGCAAAATAAAAGCATAGATGAAATGCTTCAGGCAAGCTGCGGCACTAACTGACAGATTAGAATTCATTCATTCAGTAGCATGTCCTTTGCAGAACCTCGCTCCCATAACAACCTTCCGTAAAACCTCTCGATCATAAGCAAGATGTCCCGCATCCGATACACCCATCTTCTCCGCCACATCCTACACCCATCTTCTCTGTGGCCTTCCTCTTCCTCTCTTCCCAGGCATATACCCCTCCATTATTGTTCTCTCCAAACTTTCGTGACGTTTCAAGTGAACTAAATATTTCAATTTTCTTTGTTTTATCGTCTTTAATAGCCAACCTTCTTCAATATTCAGCTCTTGAAGTATGGATGCATTTGTTCTTTCTTTACCCAAGATATTCTTAGAACTCGTCTATAACATTTATATTCAAAGGCATTTATGCGCTGCTCAGCTTGTTTAGTTAAGTGTCCATGTCTCACAGGTGTATGTTTAACGGAAAAGGTGCATGCTCTTAAAAATCTAAGTTTTGTAATTCTGTCTGTCCCACTCCATAATTTATTCAGTTGTTTTAGTCTTTGAAGAGCATTTGATAGTCGTCGTTTTATTTCTTTCATTGTGTCACCGTTGTTGGTGATCAATGACCCAAGATATTCAAAATTTTCCACCACCTCCAATTTATCCTCATTAACATATATTTCTTTCTCCATATTAGTTTTATCTGCATGCATTATCTTTGTTTTTGCCATGTTAAGATATAAGTTGTGATTTTCACTATTCAACTGGGTTGAGGCTATTAGGTTTTCTATACCATTCTGTGAGATTAGAATTAGGAATGACAAAATTAGAAGATTACGAGGTCTGAAACCAGTCATGCAATTAATTACGGAACAACAGATTAAATTGTGTGGCCACCTCACAAGAATGCCTAGGTACCATCTGCTACAAAAAGCCACATCGAAGAAAAGGCCCTAACTGCTGTTGGGGAAAAAGCAATATCAATAAAATGCCAAGAATCGCCTGCAATTAATTTGCGTAACATGCCATGAATTATCTAAGCAATATAATTATTACATCAACAACGATTATCTAAACAATATATGTATTTCATCAACAATAATATTATCTAAACATTATATGTATTACATCAACAATAATATTATCTAAACATTATATGTATTGCACCAACAATAATTATCTAAAGAATATATGCATTGCATCAACAATAATTATCTAATTAATGTCTGTGTGTATATATATATATATATATATATATATATATATATATATATATATATATATATATATATATATATATATATATATACATATATACGAGAGTGAGTTCCCTTGAGCAAGATGGCGGGACATTTCTTCGTCCCGTAAAATGGAACGTGTTTTTTCCGAAATGTGTATGGATTAAGTGTTTTTTCGTGGTGGAATGGAGTTCGGACCGTGCAACGGAGTTCGTGCACGCGCGTCCGGTCTTCTTTCGGCGTATCATCGGCGCCCGGTGGCGATAGTTAAGCCTAACATGACGGCCAGACGACCAGCTAGGACACAACGTGGTAAGAGGGCGGGCGCGCGCAGAAGGCGCTTAAAATGTGACAGATTGGGTATCGGAAATGTTCGAGTACTGTACTGGAACTGTGCATCATTTAGTCAACGCCGACCCATTCTTGAAAAACTACTCTACGGAAACGATATTGTAGTCTTGCAAGAAACACACCTCACCGACGGAACAGTCAATGTGGCGGGATTTCAGGGTTTCCTTAACAGGCGGCACCTCGGACAGGCCATTCTGGTCCGCGACAACATACTAGTGTCTGAGATCGATATGTCCGCCTGGAACAGCGATGCCCTGCAAGTGCAGGCATTAAGAATAATGACACCAGTGCAGCTTGTAATCGTTAACGTCTATGCGCGAAATGGAAAGGTCGACGTGCGACAATGGCAGAACTTGTTCGATATGGATGAAAGGCATATCATCTACTGCGGGGACTTCAATGCCAGAGGCAGTCAATGGGGGAATTGCATCACCAATAGACAGGGAGAAGATTTGGAGGACGCCCTGGCATCTGCTGCCCTAATCTGTCTGAATGATGGGAAGGTCACTAGAATGGCCACTCGACCAGGCGACTCTGACAGCATCATTGACTTGGCTCTGGTGTCGCCCACCATCGCACCAAGGTGCCGGTGGGGCACACTGGGATACCACGATAGTGACCACTACCCTTGTGTCATCCTGATCAAGAAAGACGGGGCCATGAGTCAAAGAAACAAGACCAATGCCTTCCCGTACGACACCACTGGTCAAGACGCCATAAGCAAGATCAGAAGAAGGAAACTAACTTCCTCCCGCAGGAGACAAGAAAGATGGCTGCAGCCACCATGGTGGAATGGAGAGGTCGAGAAGGTGTGGCTGGGAAAGAGGCAGGCTGTCAAAGACTGGCAAAAGGCCAGAAAGGCTAACATGCCACAGGTTGAATTGGCGAACCTGAAGACTGAGGTCGTTAGGACGACGACTTTATTCAAATCCTGCGCCAAACAGGCCAAGGCCGACAAATGGGACGAGTTCTGCAGGAAGGTGTGCTCCGAGCAATCTCTTACGACATTCTGGCGCCTCCACAAGAGCATGAACGGTGCTGCACAATGTAGGGGTATTCCAGACTTTCAAGGCACAGACCTCGCATGGAAAAAGTCGGATGCGGATAAAGGTAAGGCCCTTCTTGCACGCTACATAGAACAGACTGACCAGAAAGACGAGCCCGCCAGACAGAGGACCACAACAACACTCTCTCAGTTGTGCGAGGGGGTCGGGACAGACGAAGAATGGACGATCACAGTTGACATATTGCGTGCGATGCTCAAGAAATCACCTAACACCGCCCCAGGCCCAGACGGCATCCGATATGGTGACCTAATGGTGATATCAGATGATGACATGGAAGAACTGGCCAGAGAATTCAACACCAGTATCCAGAGGGGTCAGGTCAAAGAAGAATGGCTACACAGCTACCTGCTGCCGCTGCCAAAACCGAACAAAGACCACTCCAAGATATGCGGCTACAGAATCATTACGATGCAGAATACTGTTGGCAAGCTACTGGAGAAAATTGTAGCACACAGACTTGCTTGGGACTTGGAACAGCTCGGCTGCTTCCCGCCCACACTTGGAGGATACAGACGCAACAAAGAGTCATGGCTGAATGCGGCGGTCTTTGCTCAAGATGTTTACGAAGGATTTCAGGTCAGAGAAGAGACATGTGCGGCCGCCATAGACTTAGAGGACGCATATAACAGAGTATCTTTCGAGCACTTGATGCAAACCCTCCTCAGACTGAAAGTGCACCCTCACCTTGTACGATGGATAGCTGCAGTTCTACTCCAA
Organism: Cepaea hortensis; assembly: GCA_963921405.1. Lineage (NCBI taxonomy): Eukaryota > Metazoa > Mollusca > Gastropoda > Stylommatophora > Helicidae > Cepaea > Cepaea hortensis. Next base: position 126,357,361 of record OY992880.1, on the reverse strand, counting down.
AGGAAGGTGGTGCTAAGATGCGGGAGTTGGTCTTCTGAGCCGATAACGGTATGTCCAGGATTGCCGCAGGGTTCACCACTGTCACCAGTACTATTCAACGTGTATACGGTGCCGATCACTGAACAACAGTTGGATGGAAGGGGTAGGACTCTATCATTCGTTGACGACATCCTCGTGTATCGACAGGGTCGAGATAGACAGGCGGTTGCCAACTATATGCAGGGCGAACTAGATCGAATTTCCTCATGGTGTGCTGATGCCGATGCCCTTGTCAACCCTGCAAAGGCAACGGTTACATGGTTCTCACTAAACAACCATATTGTGAAAACAGACCTGCCGGCAGTAAGAATGGATGGGAGCATTCTGAGTAGAACCCAGTCAATGACATATCTTGGCGTGAGGCTTGATCGTAGCCTGTCCTTCAGAGATCATGTCGATTATGTCATAACGAAGGCTCGAAAAGGTTTGGCAGCAATGAGAGTCATGGCGAGTGCCAATATCGAGCAAAGACTGCTATTACTTCTGTTCCAAGGACTTGTGCTTTCACGCATCGAGTATGCCCTGGCCATCCTCACTGTCAGCCCTACACAGATTGGAAGACTTGAAAAGGTACAAAACGAAGCCATGCGCATCATTTTGGGCTGCACGAAAGACACCAGCTGTGTAGCAATGAGATACCTCCTTGACTTCCCGACAATGGAACACAGAATCAAGATCTGGAGAGCTCGTGCATACTTAAAAATAAGTGCAGATGAGCAGCACCCTCTGCATGACGCTGTATTCAGAGAAAAGGGTGACAGGCTAAAGAGGGGCAAATCATGGATGGGTCGGGCGGAAGATGTCGTCAGACAGGTCTGCAGTCTTACCAGTATCAACCCCGGCAAGGAATGGGTGCCGGTGCCTCCAGCTTTTAAGTGTACCTTCTCCTGCATTATCACACTCGACAGACGGTGCAGAGAGCAGAACCCTGCCGCTGTCAATGCAGAGGTTAACGCGCTCATCTATGATCACTCAGATAGCCCCGAAGTGCTCATCTATACAGATGGATCTGTTGTAAAGCAGCAGCGAAGTGCGTGGGCATTTACAGCCCGCTCAGCGGGCCGAACCGTTCAAGAATCCAGTGGTGCCCACTCCATGACCACGAGCAGCATGACGATGGAGGTGATGGCAGTTACACAGGCTTTCATATGGCTGGAATCACAGCATTATACCAATGTGTGTGTACTAAGTGATTCAATGAGCATGATTCAGAAGGTCGAAGCTGGATCTGTACGTAGACAGTGGACTGAGTCGCTGCGGAAGTCTGTTGTCCGCAAAGTCACCTTCATCTTCGTCCCGGGACATGCGGGAGTCGAGGGAAATGAACGAGCTGATAAATTGGCTGGCTCTGCACCCCCTGTAGATGGCCAGCCCATGGATCGTGCCGATGTTATTAACGCCCTTAAAGATATGGCGAGAACAGAGGATTTTGACGCCAGTGATTCCACATCGCTTTCCAGGATGAAAGACCTGGGAGTAAGAATCGGCACAGCCAGACGCGAGAGGTACATCGGGAAAACAAAGCGCCTCGTCAACCAACACAGAACTGGCACTATTAGCCACCGGACGCTGATGCATATGCTGGGGGGAGGATCTGAGCACCTATGGACATGTCCGGAGTGCAACGAAGATACCCCAACTGATAACTAACTAACTAACATATATACACTGAGAACAGTAATTGAACTTTTTATAGAACGTTCAGTAACTGAAACTGAGTGTATATATTGAGAACAGTAATTGAACGTTCCATAGAAGTAAACAAAGATCTATATCTTTGTTATTGACTACACAAAGGCTTTCGATAAAGTGAGACATGTCGACATGATAAGGATGCTTGAAGATCTACAAATTGATGGAAAAGACCTTAGACTTGTAAAAAAAACATATATTGGAAACAACAAGCTACCATCAGAATTGATAACGATGTAGGTCAATATCAGCCTATTAAAAGAGGTGTGAGACAAGGATGTGTAACGTATCCAGATCTCTTTTCCCTGTACAGTGAAACTATTTTCAGAAATATAGACGATATGGAAGGAATCAATATTGGGGGACGATACATCAATAACATTAGATATGCAGATGATACAGTCTTGACTGCAGATAATGAACAGGATCTGAACAATTTAGTAGATGCGGTTGTTGAAAACAGTGAACAACTAGGGTTAGAAATGAATATTAAGAAGACAGATTATAGTCGTCACCGGGAAGAAAGAAATACCACAATGTGATATGCGACTAAATGAGCATATTCTTAGGCAAGTGAATCGATACAGTTGTCTCGGCACAGTAATAACATCTAATGGGAGATGCCTTGAAGAGATTAGAACAAGAATTGCCATTGCGAAAGTAACCTTTTGCAAGATGAAAAACATACTGATCAATAAAAAGATATCAATTGAAACGAGAAAAAGAGTGTTGAAGTGCTACACAGAACCTATATTTTTGTATGGATGTGAAGCGTGGACAATAAGCAGTCAAGTTGAAAAACAGCTGATGGCTGTGTAAATGTGGTTTCTGGGGAAAATGCAAAGAATACCATGAACAGACAGAAAAACCAATGAACAAATCCTTCAAGAAACAAATGAAGATCGTAAACTGATTAGAGTCATTAGACGTAGACAGTCAAAATTTTTGGGGCATGTTATGAGAAGCAATGAATTGGAGAACTCTGTGACGATTAGCAGGATCGAAGGGAAGAGACTAAGGGGAAGACCGAGAAGTAAATACCTGGATGGCTTGACCACGTGGCTTGGTCAAGACAGGAACACGGAGCTGATCCACGACTCTTGTGATCGAGTGGGATGGCAGAACATGACCACCCACGCTTATCGGAATGGCACATGGATGGACTGGAATATATATATTAAGTGGCAAGACAAAATCACAAATACTGAAGTATTGGAAAGATCAGGTTGTGTGACAGTTTATTCCATGCTCAGTCTTCGTAGACTTAGATGGATAGGACATCTTAGGAGGATGGATGATGGTAGAATACCAAAGGATATCTTTTTTGGTGAATTACAGATGGGTAAGAGATCTCAGGGTCGGCCTCTACTACGATACAAAGATGTGTGTAAGCGGGACATGATTGATACAGGCATTGATAATGCACATTGGGAGCAAGTCGCCGCTGAACGTGTTGCATGGAGGGCAAATATCAGAAATGGAATAAAGTCAAAGGAGAAAATTATTGCAGAAAAGTCACACACCAAGCGTTTGAGACGTAAGATGGTGCATGATGGTGGAAATGACCACGTGTTCAGATGCACCCACTGTGAACGGACATATCCAGCGCAAATTGGCCTTATCAGTCACATTCGCTACCGCCATAGTTAAAAGCTATTATGCCTTTTTAAAGCACAAACTATCGTCTGTCAAGACGGCAAGGTGCCAATGATGATGATGATGATGATGATGATATATATATATATATATATATATATATATATATATATATATATATATATATATATATATATATATATATATATATATACGTACGCAGAGTGATTATTGCTTCAAGGACTTCTTCTTCTGCATTGTATCTCCGAATGGAGTATTGGTAATCAACTGACTCACGTCAAGACTCTCTCTCCTTCTACCTGTCTTTAATCTGTCACATGTAGTCCCTTTCATTTCCCATCCCTGTCTCAAATTCTCTTCTCTCCATGTGGTAAGGCATCCCTCTATTTCTGTATAGAGCCGCTGTAGTCCACTAGCTAGCACTCTTGCCCGCGGCCTGGTGGTCGTGGGTTCGACTACACATCAAGGCGGATTTTTTTTTTTTTTATTTCTTTGAGCTCGCTCGCTTTGAACTCAAGCGTAGTCCATACATAATACTTCTAGTAGTGCTGGAAGTGAGCGAATCATTAGACAGGGGAGGACATTGTCGTATGCCGACGATGTTTTAGTGTATCGTCAGGGTAAGCAAGGACAAAGATGAGGTTCCTGCTGAACTACAAACCGAACTCAATCACATACGCACTTGGTATGTTGAAGCTGGAGCAATGGTCAACCCAATATAGGCAACAGTGACATTGTTCTCTTTAAATAACCATGTTGTCAACACCCCACCGACAACTGTAAATCTGGGTTCAGAGACGGTGGAAAGAACGCAGGCAATGAATTACCTGGGGATACGATTTGATCGAAGCCTAGCTTATACTGAGTACGTAGACCAGGTGATAACAAAGGCCAAGGGCGTTTGGCTGTGATGCGGGTGATGGCGGCGGAAAACTGTGAGCAGCGCCATCTATGTCTTCTTTGCGAGGGACTGGTCCTTTCTGTTCTGGAGTATGCGATGGTGATCTTGACTCTCAGCCATAAGCAGATAGAAAGGACGGAAAAGATACAGAACGAAGCTATGCGTATCATTCTTGGATGTACAAGAGATACAGCATGCAGGGCGATGCGCTACCTTCTTCATTTTCCAACCATGGGGGACAGAATTCAAATTTGCCAAGCACGTGCCTATCTCAGAGTCAACGCCAACACACAACATCCACTGCATAGCGAGAGAAGGTAAAGGGCAGCAGGTTAAAAAGAGGAAAGTCGTGGATGGGTCAAGCCGAAGACATTCTTCAACAGGTGTGTTCACTTGAGGACTTAGAACCTGGCGAGGAGTAGGTACAAGTGCCACCAGAGTTCTGTACATCCTTTTCAGTGTGCATCCAACTAGACAGGAAATGCAGACAAGAAAATCCAGCTGCTGTGGGGGAGGAAGTACAGGCTCTGATCTTTGAGAATTCGTTAGAGTATGATGCTGTCATTTACACGGATGGGTCCGTCGTCCGATGAGAAGTTCATGGTCCTTTACGGCTCAGGTCGGAGGGAAAACTGTGAATGAAGAGTGTGGCGCTTTTGCTTTAGCACATGCTGCCTGACTATAGAAGTCATGGCAGTAAGTAAAGCAATAACATGGCTCGAGACACAGACATTCACTCGGGTTTGTGTCCTTAGTGACTCAATGAGTATGCTCAGGAGGATAGAGATGGGGTGGGTCCGAAGAGAGTGGCTGCTGTCTCTGGAGCGGTCTCGGCTGGCAAAGATTAGTTTAATCTTCGTGCCAGGGCATGCGGGCGTACAAGGGAATGAGCAGGCTGACAGGCTTGCGGGTAGGGCTACTGTGGAAGGCGGACGAGCCATGGACCACGAAGACATTCTGAATGCTCTACGAGAAGTAAGTCGTTTACGAGAACCAATGGAGGACTGGGAATCTACAACCATGGTCAGGCTGGGAGAACAGCAAGTTAAAAGAGGTGTGGCCAAACAAGAACACTGCAGGAAGCCAAAGGAGAATAATATACTAACACAGAACTGGTGTCGTGAGTCGCTACACACTACACTGAGGGATTTGCTGAGGAAGGGGATCCGAGCACTTATGGACTGAATGGTTCGATGTGCAGTGATGATGTTCTGTCGACTAACTAACTAACTAACTAACTAACTAACTAACTAACTAACTAACTAACTAACTAACTAACTAACTAACTATCTAACTAACTAACTAACCAACCAACCAACCAACCAACCAACCAACCAACCAACCAACCAACTAACTAACTAACTAACTGACCGACCGACCGACCGACCGACCGACCAACCAACCAACCAACTAACTAACTAACTAACTAACCAACCAACCAACCAACCAACCAACCAACCAACCAACCATCCAACCAACCAACCAAACATCCATCCATCCAGCCATCCACCCATCCAGCCATCCACCCATCCATCCATCTGTCTGTCTGTCTGTCTATCTGTCTGTCTGTCTGTCTGTCCGTCCGTCCGTCTGTCAGTCTGTCTGTCTGTCTGTCTGTCTGTCTGTCCATTCGCCCATCTGTTCTTTCGTATCGTCTGTTTCTTCGCCAACTCAAATCAAATTGATTTATCTATTTGTCTACATGATGTTCTTTCTTTCTTTCTTTCTTTCTTTCTTTCTTTCTTTCTTTCTTTCTTTCTTTCTTTCTTTCTTTCTTTCTTTCTTTCTTTCTTTCTTTCTGTTTTGCCTCACATATCTCGTAGCTTAGTAACATGGCCAGATATGAATCAGTTATTTCAGCAGTCCCCAAAGGCAAGACTCCTGACTGACCGTCAGGTACATGTCGAGACCCGGGGCACTGTAGACCGCGGACTCCACTGGTCATCTGTGGGTAAATCGCCTAATTAAATGCAGATCCTGGCTTAGATATCTCTTCAACGGCCCTTTTGTCCGAAATCTGGCGGCTGCTTTTGATGGTCCACCAAAACGAACCGACTTTCATGAACGAGCACGCACCGCCCAGCAAGCTGCCATAGAGGGTTTCTATATATAAACACCCTGAATTAATCAGACCAAGGAATCTCTTTACCTGCTTCCGGGCGTCCCGTCCCGACCACTGACCTGGTACTGATAATGATCCGTGGCCTTTGTTCAAAGCGAGCTTTGGGCTGCCGACATCAGGTTGTGACCTGTTGTAAGTCCAAACGTCCTGACCTACAGAAGGTCCCCTGATATGTATTATGTATGCTACAAAGAGGAACATTTGCATTCCATTAAAATGGACGTAGTCGCCTGTCTAGTTTGAGTGGGATATTTGGGATAACTGTTTAAGAAAATGCACTCGGTTGGCCTTTACGTTTATAGTACTTGGTAAGATGAGGCTACCCAGTTTTCGTGTATTTTGTTTTAATTCGCTAAATTGAAACAGAGCGTACTCCACATTTAATAACTTGTGTATATGGGTTAGCTTTCCCTTTTACCAGTGTCCCTCGCCATCAGGCGAACCCACTCCGTCTTATGAGGTACTTGTAATTTACGTCCCAAGTCAAGGACGAGAAGCTATCACTTTAGTCCAACTGACCGGTGTAGAGGTTGAACCCGCTTTCTCGTCATCAGCACACGGGAAGTGTATGATCTCACGCTGCTATCCATTCAGCCAAGCTGACCCCAGGCTACATAGTAGTGTAACAGGCGCTGTAGCTGAGGGAATAATAACACTGAACTGGGCAACTCCCCGACACACCGAGTTCAGGGTTCGCTATCAGCGGCGAGCGATATGGAAGTAGACCGAATTGCGTTGACTTCGATTGTATGAGGTGTCAGCAGCCCAGATAGCAGTGGTAAACTACTGAACTAAGATTTGCCTAGTAAATCTCAAAAAGCCAAGAAAAGCTGGGGTTGATTGTGGCGTCCTGTTAGGACAGACTTCTGAATCATTCCCTCATTGTTCTATTTTTGTTTTAATTATTGTCAATTATGTTGTACTTCAGTTACTAAACCATCATATATAATCCGTTCAATGATAATCTTCAGACCATGATCGTCATTTGCCATGTGGTAAGCGTGAGCGGTCATGTTTCGCCATCTCTCAAGATCGCCAGAGTCGTGGATCAACTCTGTGTTTTTTGTCTCGATTCTGCCATATCACCAAGCCAACTATATACGTATTTACGTCTCTCCGTCTGTAGTTCTTTTCCTCCTTAATCTTACCAGTTGTCACCAAGTTCTCTAGTTTATTTTTTTCTCATAACATGCCCTCAAAATCATGTCAGTCTATGTTTAATTTCTTTATTTACTTTACGGTTTTCGTTTGTTTCTTGTAGGACTTGCTCAGTGGTTTTTCTGTCTATCCACGGTATCCTTTGCATATCTTTATTATATATCACCTACTAATCGTAAACGTGCCAAAGTGATTTGGGTTGCCGAGATACGGATGTGGCCTGTTGTATGTTCTAACGTCCTTACCCATATAAGGACCTCTGTGTTGTGTCTATACCGCAAAAAGGATCACTTGGATTGCATTAAAACAGGCGCAGTTAGTTACCTTTCTAACGCCAGCAGGATATTTTAAACATAATGCACTGGTCACTTTGCACACGACCCGGACAATATTTCCCTGCAAGTTTTTGTAAGGAAAACAAAAGGTTTCGAAAGTAAAAGTTTCTACTTCATTGCACCGGATTTTATCCCATATGGGTGCTATTTTTCCGCTAGGCAGACTGCCGAAAGCGTCGCACAAAGCATGGACTCCGTAGCTCCAGCGACGTCCCCGGGAGTCTCCGAAAACATTGCACTCGTGAACAGAACAACGTAGCATGGATGTGAACCTACAACCTACGGAGCGGGAGGTAGGCGGAGTAAGCACTTCGCTACAGAGACTCCCAGGATCTTGTCAGAGAGAAGCCCCGATGGCCGGTGGCCATTAATGCCAAATTTGTCCATTTTATGCATCCGAGACTGAGAATCAATTCAATTTAATTCATCTTTATTTTCAGACATTAAGACTCTTGTGATGACTCGAATACTGGCGAGACACTCTAAAGCTGCATTGGCTGCAGATCTATAGACTCCACTGAGCTCACAAACGGTCTGTCGATGGGTAATTATGGTATAGGATTGCTCACAATATCTTTTTGGCAGCAGTTGAAGCAGGAACGAATACATAGTGTAGTGTAGTCGTCGGATCAACATCACGGCACACGAGTGTAACCCATAGGTGCTCCGTTCTACTCCTAACTCAAGCCTAAGTCCAGAGAATATCAGCTCAGTGCACGAACTCTGTAGCACGGCGAGGATCCTGAAATACTTTGGGTAGATGTTTTTAAAAACGCGAAATTTTGCCCGGGCAGCGTCGTTAGGCTACTCTTTTTCGATTTCCAATTGCCAAGGGATTTTTTTACATGCCCAAAAATACACACGGGAGTCCTATCTCAATACCCAGAGACCAGGGGAAATTTTGTTATTAGAAGTCCACGTGAAAAAATCCGGGGCTTGAACCCGGGACCTCTTGCACTCGAGGCGGACACCATACCTCGAGACCACTCACCCCCCTGGAACGAATACAAAATGAGACCAATCTAGCCATTCTCGGCTGTACGAGCGATATACCTATTATATATACAGACAGACAGATAGAAGACAGACCGACAGACTGACAAACAGACAATAAGACAAATGTAACTAACGAACGAACGAACGTACGAACGAATAAAGGATATTTTGATAAATATTCCATTCTTTTGTAAAAATATTTCAGAATACTAAGGGAAGTAATTCACAATTAAAAGAACCACAACCATTTATTTAACTTAGTTCCCTTATTTCAATACCTATACAGGTCAAATTATTGAGCAGTTTAAACTTAAAGGGCGGGTGCGTTAGTCTATCGTCAGGATGATACGTTGATAATGCCATGAGCGCGGTCGGACGAGAGTTCGACGCCTGTGTTTGTCGTCCGCTAAGAGAGGAAAAAAACTGGCCACCTAATGGCCAACAAAATGTGATGGTAATAAAACACCCCCAGCCTCTGAACAGGATCCTGTTGCTGGTTTTTATTTTGCATTTTTAAAACAAGGAATATAGACTCTGGTCTATATAGAGCCGGTCTCCATGGCTAGGAGTTAAACGACTTTCTCCGTAATCCCGTATATCCACTTGGGGTAATGCAGCGCGTGAGAATTGAAAGCGGTTCTCGCCGCGTTGGTAACTTACGGGTTAAGTGAGCCGACCGCTCAGAAGGCAATGGCAAACTACTGAGCGTAATCTTGCCAAGAAATCAACGACAACGGTAAAATGCTGGTGTTGACAGCGATGTCCTGTAAAGGATATGCGGAAAAAATATAGACTAGAAGAAGAAAAAGACCAAGAAGAAGAAGAATTGTTAAAATGACCATTATGATGAGTTTCTGCTTAATGTCTCCTTTATGAGACGTTAGTTAGTTGCATGTACTTTCCAGGACGCTTTCCTTGAAAGATGGCTGTTAGAGATTAGAACAAAATTGCACATGGTAAATGATTGTAGAGATTAGATCAAGCACCCCCCCCCCCTAATGTGTCTCTACCTTGTCGCGGTGGGGGTGGGGGGGGGCTTGAGTGTCCCAGTACCCCAAGAGCTATGCCGACGGAAGCACAACTACATGTCGGACAGGTCTTGGAGTAGGGGCCAGACCAAGAGAGACACAACCTGCTGCCCTGCAGGTAGACTGAGGACTATCAAAGTCTAAATCAGGCGCACGATGCCACTCAATTTTGGTCCGGACACATACTCTAAGGCTCTCAGCTGAGGGATATGGCTGAACGCCTCTAAGCCATACACCCTTGGATGTGAGAGCCGGGCCGATACCCACCTACCGAAAAATGGAGGTGAGATACTGAGCACGCTACATGCTCAGTTCAGATAATTGTTTGAAGGCTCTCAGCTGGGGGATATGAGGGATCCCTGGATGAGAGGGCCTGGCCGTCTCCCACTCACTGACGCACGCAGGTAAGGTGCTGAGCCGGCAACACATGTAGCTACCTTGCGAGCGGTACTTTGAGGTGGCACAGCGGTTAATTCGCTCGAAGTGGTTACGACGAAAGTCTGTACCTACTCTCATAGCATTAGCGTAGTCAAAAGCTGAAGGTTGTCTCGTTGACACGAAATGGAACGCTTGGCTAGCGAATCCAACACGTGGTAGTCCGAAGCGAAAGCTCGATGAGTGGATGTCGTCTGCAGACTGTCCGTCCCTGGTCTGTGTGGGGAGCGACCAGTGGCAAAACGAAATGCCCAATACATGGAAGTGAGGAATTAAAGCAGCCATGAGCAGGATATGACGATTCCTCGGGCGAGCCCAGGCTGAGAGCACCATGTGCTGACTCTGCAATTATGAAAGCCCCCTTGGATATCGGGAAATGCCCATGGCCTGCCCATGCCTTAACTTGAGGGTTGACCGCGATGTCTCTGACCGTTCTACCTTGACCAGCTGTGATTTGTGCGACACCACAGTAGTAAAAGTCTAACGTCTCTCGAAACCCCGGGAAGGCAAACCCGTAAAAATGCCCGCTGAAGTCGGAAGTGCTGGTCTAGGGATCAAATAAATCAGGCACAATGCATAAAAGTCGGAGTGAAATGTCTTTCGTGGTCGGAACAGCTCTGACTAACTAGTCTTCTGAATGTCATTCACGTTCGGAACAGCTCTGACTAGCTAGTTTCCGACAGTCCCTCGTGCTAGGAACAGCTCTGACTACCTAGTTTTTCGAATGCCCCTCGTGTCCGGAACAGCTCTGACTATATTGTCCTCTGGGCACAACGATAAACACATGTCAGAACTGAAAACTCGCTGAGTGAATATCGTCTGTAGACCGGTCTGGTTTGTGCGGGAACGGCCCGTGACGAAGGAAATGCACAAAACATTGAAGTGATGAATTAAAGCAGCCATGAGCAGGACTAGACGATTCCCTCGGTGAGCCCAGCACCAGGGCGCTATGTGTCGGCACTGAATTATGGAAGCCACCCTGGATGGCGGATAATGCCATGGACTGTCCCTGCTTTCCCTTGAGGATGATCGTGAAGTCTTCGACTGTTCCAACTTGACCAGCTGTGATGTAGACGGTACCACAAAATTGAGAGTCTCCCAGGATTGCTAACCTGGTAAAAAAAAATGCACGCAAAAGTCGGATGAGTTGGCCCAAGGGTTTCGGCCCAATGGTGTATAACAGCACACCGCAATCACATCTGAAAAACAAAAAAACAAACACTCGAGATGAAAGCAAAGAAGAAGACGAAGAAGATCAAGAATCGCCTAAGCGAAAGTGGCCATTCAGATGTCAAAATAAGAGTCTTAAATTCAAATGTAATTCATGAATCCACATTGCACATTGGCACCTTTCCGTCTTAACAGACGATAGTTTGGTACATTGTGCTTCAAAAAGGCTTAATAACTACGACCCATAGCGGTGACGAGTGTGGCTGGTAAGGCCAATTCTTGCTGCAAATGTTTGCCCACAGTAGATGCATGTGAAAGCATGGTCATTTCCACCATTGTGCACCATCTTACGTCTCTCACGCTCTGTGTGTGCTTTATCTGCAATCATTTTCTCCTTTGTCTTTATTCCATTTCTGATAGTTGCCCTCCATGAAACACGTTCAGCGGCGACTTGCTCCCAATATGCATTATCTATGCCTGTATCAATCATGTCCCGCTTACACACATCTTTGTATCGTAGTAGAGGCCGACCCTGAGATCTCCTACCCGTCTGTAATTCACCAAAAAAGATGTCCTTTGGTATTCTACCATCATCCATCCTCCTAACATGTCCTATCCATCTAAGTCTACGAAGACTGAGCATGGAATACACCGTCACACAACCTGATCTTTCCAATACTTCAGTATTTGTGATTTTGTCTTGCCACTTAATACCAAGTATTCTTCGCAGACACCGCATATGAAAGCTGTTTAAACGTTTGTCTTGTCGTGAGTAAGTTGTCCAGGTTTCACTGCCATAAAGAAGAGTACTAAGGACACAGGCTTGGTAGACGAGGACTTTTGTTTTGGCAGTAAGCTTCCTGTTCTCCCAGACTCTTTTTGCTAACATGTTCATTGTTGTTGCTGCCTTGCCAATCCTGATGTTGATTTCCTGATCAAGGGATAATTTGCTATTTACCTCTGATCCTAGATATGTAAAATGGTCTACTATCTCCAGTTCGGCGTCGTCAATAAAGATTGATGGTACACCATGTGCACCTTGTGACATAATCTGTGTCTTCTTTTTGTTAATTGTTAAACCAAATTCAGAACAAGCATTGGAGAATGCAGATAGTAGACGTTGTAATTCTTCCTCAGAGTGGGTCGTAATCGCAGCATCATCCGCAAAAAGCAACTCTCTGATTAGTACCCTGCTAATTTTGGTCTTGGCCTTCAATCTCTGAGCATTATAGAGGCCACCATCTGAGCGTGAGTGAATGTACATACCGTCATCCTGATCACGAAAGGCATATTTCAGTAGAAGTGAAAAGTATATCCCAAAGAGGGTGGGGGATAGTACACAACTTTGCTTAACTCCACTCTTGATTTCAAACTCTTCTGAAGTTGAGCCATCAAACTTAATAATACCCTTCATGCCTGTGTGAAACGATTCCACAATGGACAGAAGAGTTGGTGGGCAGCCAATCTTCTTTAGTGCTTTGAACAGACCCTCACGACTGACCAAATCGAATGCCTTTGTGAGGTCGATGAAGGCAATAAACAGTGGCTGATTTTGTTCCCGGCATTTTTCTTGCATCTGTCGCAATGAGAATATCATATCAATGGTAGACCGGTTCTGACGGAAGCCGCACTGTGATTCGGGGTAGACTTGATCTCCCAGAACTTGAAGTCTGCGCAGGACAATTCTGGCAAATACTTTCCCAACAATACACAGAAGTGAGGTACCCCTATAGTTGTTACAGTCGCTCCGATCGCCCTTGTTCCTGTACAACGTTATGATGTTTGAATCTTTGAAATCCTGTGGGACTTGTCCTTCTCGCCAGCATAGCTCTATTAGCTGGTGGATCTGTTCAGCGAGTGTGTCTTGCCCCCTCCTGATTACCTCTATTGGAATCCCATTCTTACCTGGAGCCTTGCCAGATGCAAGCTCATTTATAGCACACTTAACTTCTGTTATAGTGGGAAGTGTGCCCAGGTGGTCAAGAGTTGGCAGGGCCTCTATGGCGTTGAGGGCATCATCCGCTAGCTTGATCTCACTTGAGTAAAGCTCTAAATAGTGCTCAACCCATCTATCCATCTGCTGTTTCTTATCAGTGATGATTTCTCCAGTCAAGGTTTTCAGCGGTGCACTTCTTTTGATCATTGGACCACAGGCTTTCTTTATCCCTTCATACATGCTTCTGATGTTTCCCTTATCACTTGCGATTTGAATGGACTCACATAACTTGATCCAATAGTCATTCGCACACTGCCTGGCAGCCTTTTGTACATCCTTCCTCGCTTGCTTCAGCTCACTCAGAGTGTTACGCGTTGGTCTTTCCTTGTTTCTTAAGAGAGCTGTCTTCTTTTTATCAATCAAGGGCTGCAGTATCTGGCTGTTTGCCGCAAACCAGTCCTGCCTCTTATGATCCACAGTGCCGTAAACCCCTACCGCTGTTTTATAAATAGTTTCCTTAAGTTTACTCCATTTATCATTTACTATACAATTTTCTGATGTATCATTGAAAGCGTCTTCAAGTTGCTGTTGAAATTCAAAGCACTTTCCAGGATCGTGAGTGTTAATAATATTAATCCTGGGGCTAGACTTGTGTTTAGCTGTGTAGATTCTCTTTGGTCTCAGTCTAACCCTTACAACAACCAAAGAATGATCTGTATCACAATCAGCACTGTGGTAACTTCGAGTTAATGATGTATGGTTCAGATGTTGTCTCCGTGTGATAATGAAGTCCAGCTGATGGCAATGGCCGGATCTTGGATGTTTCCAGGTGACCTTATGCAGCTCTTTTGGTTAAAAAAATGAGTTTGTAATACATAGGTCATTTCTAGTGCAATGCTCCAGCAGCCTTTGCCCATTATCATTCATGCGACCGATGTTGTATTTTCCAAGGCACACTGGCCATGAACTCGAGTCCTTGCTCACACGAGCATTGAAATCACCGAGCATATAAATGTAGTCGGATTTTGGAACTGCCTTGATCTCAGAGTCTAGCTGCTCATAGAACGTATCCTTCACATCATCAGAGGAAGCGAGTGTCGGCGCATATGCAGTGAGAATGGCGGCAAATCAACAAGAGATTGTCAAGCGCAGTGATACTAATCTTTCATTACCTCCAGCTGGGATATCAATCATTCCCATTAGCGAATTCTTCACTGCAAAGCCCACACCATGTTGCCTTTTTTCTGCCTGCCCTCTTCCCTTCCAAAAAAAGGTGTAATTGTTTTCCCTGAGTGACCCTTCCTCGGCGAGGCGAGTCTCCTGCAGGCCAGCAATATCAATGTTAAGACGATTGAGTTCAGCATCAATCACAGCCGTTTTTCTCACATCGTCAATGTTTGTCAAGTCAGTGGAAAATCCTGGACACATGGTTCTCACGTTCCAGGTTGCAAGCTGTAGCTTGAGGTTTCTATTATTCTTTTTATTAGTACCTGGTGCATTGGTTTTACAGCCTGCTATTCAGATTTTGTCCTAACCCCAAGCACCCATTGAAGCAGGCAGGCTGTGGCGGATCAGCACCCAACTAGCCGGGGGCTGCCCAGCTTGAGGCGGGCGGTAGCTGATCAATGACACCTGTAGGTGTCTCCCACCGTCAAAGGCAACGCATGGCGCCCCATGTCTACGCCAACTGACAAGGACTTATAACCCGTAACAGTTGCCTCTCGCTTTGATTCCGAGACCGGTTAAGACCAGGGATGGAGTTATTGCTTCTCCAT
>OY992880.1:126312157-126337157 GCA_963921405.1 Cepaea hortensis | reverse complement strand
GGAATATTCTTACACAAGTGAATCGGTGTAACTATCTCGAAAGCGTCATAACATCTGATGTGAGGCTCACTGAATATATTAGAACAAGAATCGCAATGGTGAAGGTAGCCTTGTGCAAAATGGAAAGCATACTGTCTAATAAAATAACGTCAATAACGACGAGAAAAATAGTATTGAAGAACCTATACTTTTGTTTGGTTGTGAAACGTGGACGATGAGCAGACAAGCTGAAATAACATTTAATAGCAGTGGAGATGTGGTTTCTGAGGAAAATGCAAAGAATACAATGGACAGACAGAAAAACCAATGAGCAAGTCCTACAAGAGACAAATGAAAAAAAAAAATGATTAGAGAAATTCGACGTGGACAGTCACTTTTTTGGGGGTACGTTATGAGATGACTTAAACTAGAGAACTTGGCGACAACTGGAAAGATTGAGGGGAAAAGAACAAAGGGAAGGCAGAGAAGTAAATATCTGGATGGCTTAACTTCATGGCATAGTCGGGACAAGAACACAGAACTGATCGACGATTCTGGTGATCATATGAGATGGCCAAACATGATTGCCCATGCTTGTCGACATTGCCGATGATTATGACAATAATAAGACACATGCACGCACGCACGCACGCACGCACGCACGCACGCATGCACGCACACACACTTATATGTATACATACATGTGTAAATTTCTGTTGTCATGCTCAGTTGCAGCCGGTGATTTCTCCTATCCATTAAAGTTGGAATTACAATAAAACAACAACAACAACAACAACAACAACAACAACAACAACAACAACAACAACAACAACAACAACAACAACAACAACAACACCCTGTCCAGATAACCTGAAAACACTCACCTTAGAAAATGTTCTATTTACGGAAGGGAATCCGTTCAGCATTCATACATCCGTTAAACATTGCTTATCTGATACATGCATCATTACCACACATGATGAAAAAACCTAAGGGAAGCATTGGAGATGTTGGGCTTATACAGAAGACAAAGAATAAAAAAGAAATATAATAAATCTGGCGGATGAAAATAGACACGGGCAGATTTACTTAATTAAATTAACTGCAGGTGCAATAAATAATCGAAGATACATTTAATTCATTAAGTAAGTAAAATAAATTAAGGTGCCTATGTTGGATCGTAGAAGGCAAGGGTACAGCAAATGCTGTGTATATGCTGAGAACATTAATTGACAATTTTATAGAGGTAAACAAAGATCTACACCTTTGCTTATTGACTACACAAAGGCTTAAAAAAAGTAAGACATATCAACATGATAAAGATGCTTGCAGATCTACAAATTAATAGGAAAGACCGTGGTCTTGTAAATACATATATAGGAAACAAGCTGCCATAAGGATTGATAATGAAGTAGGTCATTATCAGCCTATTAAGAGAGGTGTTAGGCAGGGATCGATACAGTTATCTCGGGCGGTCATAACATCTCCTGGGAGATGCCTTGAAGTGATTAGAACAAGAATTGCCATTGCGAAGGCAGCCTTTTGCAAGATGAAAAACATACTGACCAATAAAAAGATATCAATTGAAACGAGAAAAAGAGTGTTGAATTGTTACATAGAACCTGTACTTTTGTATGAACGTGAAGCGTGGACAATGAGCAGTCAAGCTGGAAAATATCTGATGGCTGTGGAAATGTGGTTTCTGAGGAAAATGCAAAGAATACCATGGACAGACAGAAAAATCAGTGACCAAGTCCTTGAGGAAACAAATGAAAATAGTAAACTAATTAGAGAAATTAGACGTAGACAGTCAACATTTTCTTGGGCATGTTATGAGACGAAATAAATTGGAGAACTTGGTGACAACTGGCAAGATCGAGGAGAAGATAACCAGGGGAAGACAGAGAAATACATACCTGGACGGCTTGGCCACGTGGCATGGTCGAGACAAGAACACTGAGCTGATTCTCGACTCTGGTAATCGAGTGAAATGGCGAATCATGACCGCTCACGCTTATCGGCATGGCACATGATGGATGGATAGATGGATTGGATAGATTGATGGATGGATGGATGGCCTATGTGGTGCTGTCCCGATATTTTATAAAACAAGAAACACGTGTTAAGTGGTGTGGTCAATATTATGCCGGTCGTGTTTACTTCCTAGTGCATTTCATGCTTTTCAATTTGTCTCAAGAGAGATCCGAACATATTTCTCCAGCCAGTCCATCAGCCAACTAGTCTGCCATGCAACTAAGCAATCAGTCAATCAGCCAACTAACCCGCCAACCAAGCCAGGAACTATTCAACCAATCACTCAGTATATTAGCCAACAACATAACCAATCAATGAACCATCTATTAAACCAACCATTAAACCAACCATTCAACCAACCATTCAACCAACCATTCAACCAACCAACATGAGTTGATGAATTGCAACCTGATGTTGATTTTGCGCATCGCGATAGATAAACAACACACGAATTCCGTGCATGCTCACGAGCGTTCCAACAGGCAAGTAGAAGACGTGGGTGCTGACAATTTACCATCATCACCGGGAATATCTGTACCTCTCATCGCAGCGTACACAGATTACATTCTCGACAAGCTTCATCACAGTGGAGACGATGAGACAATCCTCTCTTAGTTAGCTAGTCTAGTGTCTGCCCAGGATGTCTCGTGTGAACTTAGAGAGACGTCTTGGTTCGTATAAACCCCGACCGTAGCACATCAGTGGCTCTAGATCCCAGGTATTGCAGGTAGATTCATTGACAAGCCTGGAAGAGGATAAGGGCGAAGATTAACACCGAAGTAAACCGAAAGCTGTTAGTATAGACGTAAAGAAAAATTAAGTAAAAAAACTTTTTTTTTAAACTCGTTGATACGTATTGTCTATTCGCTTCACATGTTAGTGGAACAGCCGCACTCGATGACGTCAACATTAGGGTAGCCGCCTGTACTTCCAAGGCATTTCTTGGTATCTATCTGTTTTAGGTTGAGTCGAGCTGGGAGACATTAAAACAGAAATCCACATCGATAGAGATTCGAACGCATGATAACTAGACTAGGGTGCTAGTCACATTGCGCCACATTGGCTACGTAGTATAGACAGACATATTCAACGTTAATTAATATTTTATGAGGTAAAACTGATATGCAGATGGTACGGACCTCATCTCAAACTGTGCTAAAGGTTTCTGTAGTATAAACATCATTAGAAAATGTGTGGAACTCAAAAGAAATTAAACATAGTACCAAACATAGAATATTTAACTCTAGCGTTAAATTAGCACTGCTGTGTTGATCAGAAACATGGATAAGTAAGTAGTGATAAAATCAACAACTGGTGCTTGAGCAGAATATAGGGACTACAATGTTATTCTTTGTTTCTGAACTTGAGAAAACAAACACCCACAGAAAAAAACAACATCTCAACCAGAAATGTACAGCTAGTAATGAAGCAAACAGAAACCGTTACGCACTTTGAATATCTTGGATGCATAATTGTCAAAGACTGGAGATGTTCAACGTACATTAGAAGGAGACTGCTCACAGAAATACGAGGTTAAACAGACGTAAGAGCTTACGTAGTAACACAGGCAAACAAATGAATATGGACGATTTAAGAACACGCATTTTTAGTATGGCTGCATGTTGATGTAATTCGAGACAATGTATACCCTTTAGTGAATTAAAACACATAAGCCACAAGTAATATGTTTCCCGATTTATTGCCAGGCATATTTCGCTCCATCTCGACATGTGCATACTGAAGAGTAATATATTAAGTGAATACATGAATAGTACTGTATAGTACTGAAGAAGAAATTAACGTGGTTCAAGCTGGATTTAGACAAGGAAGAGGAACAAGAGATCACTTTCTCAATATGCGTTTAATAATAGAGAAGTGCAGAGAATTTAATGTAAACCTATTCTCATGTTTTCTGGATTATTCAAAGGCATTTGACCAGGAGTGGCCAATTTTCAGCAGGCGGCCCAAATTTCAGAAATAATATTTCCTGCCGGGCCACGCACTTAATGATTTTGTTAAATTAAAGTAAACAAGCAAGCGTACTACAGCTTCGACGACATCGTCGTTTCCCCTCTGCGGGCCGCAACATGACTACCGGCGGGCCGCATGCGGCCCGCGGGCCTCGTGTTGGCCACCCCTGCATTTGACTGTGTACAACATCAGAAACTTTGGAAAATCATGAGGAGTATGAGCTTTCCACCACATGTAATACAACTCATAAGAATGCTCTATCTAGACCAACAAGCAGCGGTTAGAATAGATGGCGAGACATCAGATTGGTTTGACATCAAGCAAGAAGTCCGTCAAGGATGTGTGGTGTCCCCCTATTTGTTTAACCTGTACGCTGAAAATATAATGTGAAATGTAAGCGATGATATAAATAGGGAGCTATATGATGCCCTAAATATCGGTGGTCTTGACATACCAGAGATTCGGTATGCTGATGAAAGAGTATTGCTATCCACAACACAGACTGGTATAGAAAACCTCAATAGATTCAACCCAATTGAATAGTGAAAATCACAACTTGTATGGGACGCAGAGGTGTTTCCAACCCACCAGGGCCGGGTTATATACTGGCCAAGACCTATTGACGCGTCCTCGTCGAGCGTCCTGGGCAACAGGTCCCTTCGGGGTCCTGGCTTAAGTCAATAGGATCGCCGATTCCTCCGAAGTCGGAGAGTGTCTGCCTGTATGGCGAGGAACCACCAGTCTGCACACCAATAAGCCAGACATGGGACAACGGATACTCACGCAAAACTCAGGTCCTGTATGACATCACACTGATGTTGACAACAGGATGCCTTCATCCGACATACAGGACTTTGCGCTTGAGCTCAAGCCAACGAACGCAAGCAAGCAAGCAAGCACAACTTGTATCTTAACATTCCAAAAACAAAGCTAATGCATACAGATAAAACCACTATGGAAAAAGAAATATATGTTAATGAGGAAAAATTTGAGGTGGTGAAAAATTTTGAATATCTTGGGTCATTGATTACCAACAACGATAACACAATGAAAGAAATTAAACGGCGACTATCAATTGCTCTTCAAAGACTAAAACAACTAAATAAATTATGGAGTGGGACAGACAGAACTACAAAAATTAGCTTTTTAAGAGCATGCATCTTTCCCATTGCAACATACGCCCGTGAGACCTGGACACTTACTAAACAAGCTGAGCAGCGCATAAATGCCTTTGAATATGGATGTTATAGACGAGTTCTAAGTATATCTTGGGTAAAGAAAAGAACAAATGCATCAATATTTCAAGAGCTGAATATTGAAGAAGGTTGGCTATTAACAACGATAAAACAAAGAAAATTGAAATATTTTGGTCACTAGAAACGTCTCGAAAGTTTGGAGAGAACAATAATGGAGGGGTATATGCCTGGGAAGAGAGAAAGAGGAAGGCCAAAGAGAAGATGGTTGCAGGAAGTGGTGGATGATCTCCAGATGGGTGTATCGGACGCGGGACATCTTGCTTATGATCGAGAGGTTTTCCGGAAGGTTGTTATGGGGGAGAGGTTCTGCAAAGGACATGCTACGGAATGAATGAATGAATGAATGAATGAATGAATGAATGAATGAATGAATGAATGAATGAATGAATGAATGAATACTGAAACAGTTGGAACACACCGTCTGTGGTATTGTTGGAATGTAGGGCATTTATTGGTGTGTCACTGACCATTTTGAAGGTCAGTATGGTTGACTGAATCCGAGATATTGGGTTCAACTCCTACACCGCTCAGTTGGACGACAATGTTGACTTTTCGTTCTTGTCTTGGGGATGTAAATTACAAGTAACACTGAAGTTGGAGAGGATTCGCCTGACGGCGATGGACACTAATAATAGGGAAAGCTAATTCACAATTACTAAAGAAGAAAATCAAAGATTGTGAACATAAATGTAACACAAGCATTCTCAGAAGAAGAAAAACATTATTGCCATTAAAAAAAAAAAAATGTTGCATAACGCTTACAGGACGTTGCAGTCAACACCAGCGTCTTTTCAGCTGCTGTTGAGGTACTAGGCAAGATTACGCTCAGTAGTTTGCCATTGATTTCTGAGCGACCGGCTCACATACCCCGTAAGTTACCAACGCGGAGAAAACCGCTACGTATTCTCGCGCAGGTTACGTTACTCACGAGAATATACGGGATAACGGAGAAAGACGTTACACCTTAGGCCAGGGAGACCGATTCATTTTACAGGATTCTAAATGTGGAAGAAACCAGGCTCATAAACAACATGATATCTAGGAAACTGAAAAACTTAGGCCTTGTTAAGCATTGCTGTTGTTAGGAAATAGCAGAGTTCGAAGCCATGGTTTCTTTCTTTCTATCTTTCTTTCTTTCTTTCTTTCTTTCTTTCTTTCTTTCTTTCTTTCTTTCTTTCTTTCTTTCTTTCTTTTTTTCTTTCTTTCTTTCTTTCTTTCTCTATCTTGTTATCTCTTTCAGTGCATAATTTTTTTTCTTTATTTTTCTCTATATTTTATCTAAACCCCCTCCCCCTCCCCCTCTGTTTCTCTTACTCTCTCTCTATATCTCTCGCTATCTTTATCTCTATTTATCTGTTTTTCTATCACGCGGTCACTCTCTTTCTCTCTATTTTCTATTAAATCTCTTTCTTTCTACCCATTCCCCACTCTCTTTCTCTTTCTCTCTGTCTGTCTGTATTTCTCTATCTCTCTGTTCATAAATCTTTTTATCTCTCTCCATATCTTTCTCTTTTTCAGTGCTGTTTCATTCTCTTTCTCTCGCGTTTCTTTGTTCTCGTATATCTATCTTTCACTATCTGTATCTCTCTAATTAAATCTCCTCTATCTTTCACTCACTCACTCACTCACTCTCTTCACATCTCTTGTGTCCCTCTCTCCTGATTTCTCTCCATTGTTCTCTCTCGTCATCTGCCTGTTTGTCCATCCATCCGTCTCTCTCTCTCGCTTTCTCTCTCTCTCTTTCTTTGTATCACTCGCTCTGTTTCTCTCTCTCTCCTTCTTTATCTCATTCTTTCTCTCTCCCCCCCCCCCCCACCCCGTGTGCTTTCACTCACCGCTAGTCACGGTCAGTTATTTCCAAGTAACTTGTTCGAAACTTCGTCGCAGATTAAAGAAGAAACCATTGCAAACAGCAAAAGAAATCCGAACAAATCTGTCTTTTATAGTTTTCACTGGTTGTGGAAAGCACGTATTGTTGATTACTTTCAGCAATTGCACATTCAGAATCTGTGTTAGCTGCACAAAGTCCAGCAACTTTATAAACTAAATCACTTACTGAAATGCAATCATTCAGATAATATCATTTACAAACACAACCCTGTAGCTATTTCAGCGCAAATAATTGAATGCTCACTTCACATTTGTGAATCGTGCTCTGTGCGATGCTTTCCGCAGGTCGCTGTGCGGAAAGAAGATTGAGTCACACAGAGAAGAACTGGGTGCAATACTGTCGATTATTTTGTCTTTAATCTCTTTATTTCCATTAAAAAAATTAATTTGGACGCGGATAAGGAAAATTTCAGATTTCTGTTTAATTGGATATGCCAGTTGTTGTTGTTGTTGTTGTTGTTGTTGTTGTTGTTGTTGTTGTTGTTGTTGTTGCTGCTGCTGCTGTTGCTGCTATCGAAGCCTATCTAGTTGTTCACATTCGTAGAAACTGACAAGTTGTAGACTTGTTAAGATTTGGTTCCACACCCATAAGCTAGTTGGTCATTGAGTCCGCTAGAAAACTCAGTTTAACTGTTAAGTCCCATGAACTGATAATGGGGTAGTTCGAGCCATGAACATCTTGCATCTTTCAAAGTGGGGGTCGTGTACAGACATTTTTTAAATTTATTAGCTCTTCATTGATTAAATGTAACAATGGCCATATAATCATTGTAGCTTGTCGTCCCTGGAGGAAAGTGGACTCGACAAGCACACCTTTATTGGGAGTATTGAATGACTTTTGTCTACAATCCTCCCTTCTGTCTTTCATACGCTATCTCTCTCTCTCTCTCTCTCTCTCTCTCTCTCTCTCTCTCTCTCTCTCTCTCTCCTTCATAACATACCTCCAACAATTAATAACCTGTTTATTGTTGAAAACTATGTCAGTTGTATGTATTGAATGTGTATCTGTAGTTGATTAGTGTCTGCTAATGTGAGTGCAAGATAAGACTTTTGAACATTCGTCTCCGTGTCTTCTCTAGCATAGTCAAACGGCCAAAACATCGGACATCACACATAGAATTGGAACGTTCTCACCCTGGATGCTCCGTTCAGCTTGAGTCTGGACTTAATCCAATTCTTGAAAAAACAATTGTCACTGTCTTATCACCAGAAATATAATCCAATAAAGGTAAGTCACTGAAGTTCAGATATGTCCTGTTTTGGAAGGTAGTATATTCCACCACTAAATACACATCACCACTTTATATAAATGTCTATTTCTATGGTAAATGTCCTCGTGTTCTTCAATGTTTCTTTTAGGTGATTACCTAATTGCAATATATTTTTCCCTATTACTCTGCTTTTATAACGTAAAGTTCTTTCACAGGGGTTCACAAAAACCTGTTTCTTGCAGTTCGTTATGTCACCCACTCTTATAGACTGTTTAGGTTGAATTTGCCATAGTGACATACTTTCACTGCACCTGTGACTTTACGATCTTTACAGGTCAGGAATATAACTGAAACCTGTGGGATAATACAATCAGGTGATATGAGTCTGCTTTAAACTACTTCTTATGTGAGTGTCTTTCTCCGGCCATACTGAGAAGCCTCCGAAGAACACTCAGACATAAGACAGATGAGTGCACAACAGTCTAAACTAATCACTAATAGAAAGCAATAGTAAACCCTAAGCACAAACACATATTTCCCTATGCTAACTATTCCTCTAAGGTTAGTTTTACCTTATATATATAGAATTAATGTAAGTCCCAGAATCGAAATTTATCCGCACATAAGCACTCTATCCCATTGTAAGGGAGGATATTTCTTTTCATTTACAGGACACATAAATCCAGCTTTCCGTCCAGTTTGGTAGCACACTAAATATACAAAACCCCTTTTCTACCAATTTATACCGAGTGTCCAAGTCTCCCGTTGATTGTTTGATCTACAATCAACACTCGTCTCTTGACGTATCCTGCACATCAAAAGGCGGTGAAATCACGTAGTGGTTAGTTGCTCGTTTCTTTCCGTGCTTACGTTGTTTCCCTGGGTTCCCCGTACGCTAATACTTCAAAGCATCCGACCCCGTTGATCGCTTTTCTCCGTTCATTTTTCCACAACGCGATCTCCCCGGTTCCCGTGTCCGTCTGATCAGATCGTCAGGCAATGACCTTTGCGAACACCTGTATCCTATTTTTATATCCGTCAATAACCTTCCATTTATCCTTCTCTCAGATTGAACGACTCGATTGTTAACCCTTCTCCTATATTGCCATTAATGTTACATTTAATTTTATCTGGGAATCACTAAACTATCATCATTCTGTGACATAGGCCCCCTCTTAAGAGAGTTGACCGCGTCGACTCTTCTTTAATGTAGTTTTGATTCCTATGATCCACCATCCTATTCCTCTTCCTCTGAAGTTGGATGTCTAGATAAGAAATCCGCTTCTACATTCTCCTTACCAGGGATGTCTCCTTACCAACAACGACCATCACATCCACCGTGCGTTGAGCTTCTCCGAAGTAGCTATGAACATCACGTGTTGATGATATGATTGGATCCTCCCATGGCTCACCTCCTTATCCAGTAGGCGCTCTAATTGACACCCTACTATACTACTCACGACTGAAACTAGTGTTGGCTCATCGCTCCTGTACGTCCGGTCAATCTTCTTTCGACTTGCGTCAACGACGGCTCACAATACAGACGGATTGTCCCATCCTGATTGTAACACTGCTTCCATGTCCTCTTGGTTTCCCCCGGCCTTGCCTCTGGGGATGTTCCCCCTCGTCCGCGTTGGACCGAGTCGTCTTTCCCAAACCTCCTGGACTTTTGCTTCCAGGACCATCTTGGGCGATATTGTATCTGGTCAGCCACTCTTCGGTTGGAGTCCTGGGTATTTCTCGCCTTTCCCGCCGTTACCCACCCCTTCTGAACTTGGTTAGTATTGAAGATTTCACTCTTGTCCTTTCCCTGACGTGTGATTTCCCTCCTCCTTTCGTTTGGTAAATCTGACCTATCACGTACTGTCCCATAGGCCCTCCTATGTTGTACTGGCGATCTCTGGTCTTCGTCTGGACTGGTAAACTTTGTCCCAATGGCTGCCATCACCATAAAGTGCGAAGCTTTGCTCCCGGATCTCTCCTCATATTTCCTGATGAGATGTCTAGGGAGATTTTTCTGCTCTTCCCCGATCCGGATTTTGTAGATGTTCTTGGACACAACCTTTTCCACAGGATAAGGTCCTTTCCATCCTACTTGTAGTATATTAGTCTCTTCTGGACCCCATACTTCCACTTTGTCTTCCACCTTAAGAGTGAGTTTCCTCTTAATTCGCTTGTTGGGTGGTGCTTTCTGGCACTCTGAACAAGACTTCACTAACCGGCGTACATCTCCGGTCATTCCTGGCCAGCAATAATGGCCGGAAATTTTCTGCAATGTCTCTCTAACACCCATATGTCGATTCTCGGCTATGATGTGTCCACTCTGAAGAATATGAGGACGGTGGGTCTCTGGAACCACCCACTGATCGTGCAGGTTGTCTCCTCTCCCAGCTCTCCGATAGAGAAGTCGATTCTTCAGAAAGTACTGTCCCCGTTCTGGTGGCTCAGCACTTCTTTGCAGCTTCCTGTAGCAAGGATACAACGTAGTATCCTTCCTCTGGGCAGTATGAAATTCTCCTATCTCTGAGTTGTCGCATAGTGTCTCTGCCTCTTTTTCCTTCCCCTGAGATCCACTGGTTACGGCTCCTCTGTGGGCTGGCTGTTTGGGCATCCCCAAAAAGACATATTTTGTGCCAAGGATCATGGGAAATAAGGAGTCCGATAATACAGCTGCTGGAATAATGCCCGTGACGTACCTTGACTTAATCTCCACCTCGGCGATTGGCAGCGTCATTGTAACAGCACTCCTCATTGCCGGCTGTATCTCTATGGTCTCCCCTGTTAGTTGGTCTGGGCTTACTAGGATGGCATCTATCACCGCTTCCCCATCCAAACCTGAATCGTAGAGACAAGCAACCTGTTGGCCATTGACTTCAATCAGTTCAACCACAGGTGGTCTCTCTTGGTCCTGGGTGTCTTTCATCTCCTCGACCTTTTCCTTGCATTGGCAGTCCACAGTATTATGTGTTTTCACCCTGCAGTGTGTGCACCATTTTCCCTTCCAAACTTTCCGTGTGTCCTTTTTGTTCCTAGCTCCTTCGCCGACCTCAGCCTTGTCTGTGATCACCGTCGTAGGAGTCACTTTGCATGCTGCGAAGTAAGAACTTTTAGGTTTCGATCTGCAGTCCTTCGTGTTATGAGAGGGCGACTTGCAGATTGAACACCACTTCTCGTACCACGGTCGTTTCGCTGGAGAATTCGAGGTGTTCTGGTTTCCTTCCTTCACGTTCTCTGAACTCTCCATTGACGTCTTTATATAAGGTTCCACTTTTTCTCCTTCCCAGTTCTTAGGTTTCTTTTTCTCTTGTTTCTCCTGACCTTTGGTTTGTGTACTTAGTTCTTTAGCTTCCCCATGGACTTCTATGAATCTTTCCGCCAGCTTATTCACAACCTCCAGCCGTTCCGCCCCTTGTTCTCCTAAAAATGTCTTCAGTGGTTCTGACATTTGCTGTCGCATCTGATCGACCACCATCATTTCTTCCAGACTCTCATAGTCCCTCTTGAACTCTACCAAGTCCATCCATCTCTGGAGGTATGATTTAAGCCTTAAACTGTAGGCGGCGAATAGCTCTCCCGGCTCTCGTCTAGACGATCTAAACTTCTTCCGATACGTTTGTGCTGTGATTTCAAAATGCTTCATCAAAGCAGCTTTTAATTCCTCATAATTATTTTCATGTCCTGGTGGTAAACGTGTGTACACCTCGAACCCCGAACCTATTAATCCCTGGGATAATTTAAGAGCCCATCTGCTCCTATCCAGCCCCATAGCGACTGACATTGCTTCAAAGCGAGAAGCGTACTGATCAAAGCGTTCCTTAGACTGATCATAGACAGCTAAGGGAAACTTCATGGCATGGTACCCATGTCCAATCATGTGGGTTGCGCCAGGTGAAGAAGAACTTCCTTCCACTCCATCTATTTCTCCCTTAGTTTGTGTCTTGAGTTCTAGCTCTTTCATGCGGTATTCATGTTGTCTTATCTTTTCAGCCTCTTCCATTTCCAATTCTAGTCTCTTGGCCTCCTTTCGATCTTCCCTTTCTTCTTGGCGAAATTCTCGCTCCCTTTCCTGTATGTAATCAGTTAGTTCCGAACCAGCTAAACCAATTGCCTCCCCGTTGGCCCTTAGTTCTGCTGTAGTTACTTTAGGAGTTGCCATAGTTAAGAATGTAAGTCAGCCGGCTGAGCAAAGACACCTTAAAGCAGTAAGAAGTACTCACTATAAACAGATAATCTACCTAGAACCTATATAATTTATCTATATCTATCTAATATTATTAATCTACGACACGACACAGTACATCACAACCACTCTCTCATCCACAAGAGGAGATATAGGATAAAGACTTATGTAGACGTGTGACCGTGTGACTAGGTATGCAATGTGTCTTACCACCTATCCACATTCACCCTGTCCGAATCTTTCTCACTGTAAGGTCCCCAACATTAATGTAATGTCTCTAACCTAAATGAAATGCCACCATATATCCAATGGACGTCCTTCCATTAAAAGTCATCAATGTATACTTATATTTATATTCCAATAAGTATGTCCCAACATGCAGGTACTCCGCTATGCCTGTGCCCATATGCAGGTACCCCTCTATGCATACGCCCTGTTATGCCTGTCCTTTAATGTAGGTATTATGTATTACCCCGCTCGCTCCACCATTTAATGTAGCTTGTCGTCCCTGGAGGAAAGTGGACTCGACAAGCACACCTTTAATATTCTTCTACTATTGGGAGTATTGAATGACTTTTGTCTACAATCCTCCCTTCTGTCTTTCATATGCTATATCTCTCTCTTTCTCTCTCTCTCTCCTTCATAACATACCCTGACAACAGTTTCCTCCAACAATTAATAACCTGTTTATTGTTGAAAACTATGTCAGTTGTATGTATTGAATGTGTATCTGTAGTTGATTAGTGTCTGCTAATGTGAGTGCAAGATAGGACTTTTGAACATTCGTCTCCGTGTCTTCTCTAGCATAGTCAAACGGCCAAAACATCGGACATCACACATAGAATTGGAACGTTCTCACCCTGGATGCTCCGTTCAGCTTGAGTCTGGACTTAATCCAATTCTTGAAAAAACAATTGTCACTGTCTTATCACCAGAAATATAATCCAATAAAGGTAAGTCACTGAAGTTCAGATATGTCCTGTTTTGGAAGGTAGTATATTCCACCACTGAATACACATCACCACTTTATATAAATGTCTATTTCTATGGTAAATGTCCTCGTGTTCTTCAATGTTTCTTTTAGGTGATTACCTAATTGCAATATATTTTTCCCTATTACTCTGCTTTTATAACGTAAAGTTCTTTCACTGGGGTTCATAAAAACCTGTTTCTTGCCATTCGTAATGTCACCACTCTTATAGACTGTTTAGGTTGAATTTGCTATAGTGACATACATTCACTGCACGTGTGACTTTACGATCTTTACAGGTCAGGAATATAATACAATCAGGTGATATGAGTCTGCTTTAAACTACTTCTTATGTGAGTGTCTTTCTCCGGCCATAATGAGAAGCCTCAGAAGAACACTCAGACATAAGACAGATGAGTGCACTACAGTCTAAACTAATCACTAATAGAAAGCAATAGTAAACCCTAAGCACAAACACATATTTCCCTATGCTAACTATTCCTCTAAGGTTAGTTTTACCTTATATATATAGAATTAATGTAAGTCCCAGAATCGAAATTTATCCGCACATAAGCACTCTATCCCATTGTAAGGGAGGATATTTCTTTTCATTTACAGGACACATAAATCCAGCTTTCCGTCCAGTTTGGTAGCACACTAAATATACAAAACCACTTTTCTACCAATTTATACCGAGTGTCCAAGTCTCCCGTTGATTGTTTGATCTACAATCAACACTCGTCTCTTGACGTATCCTGCACATCAAAAGGCGGTGAAATCACGTAGTGGTTATTTGATCGTTTCTTTCCGTGCTTACGTTGTTTCTCTGGGTTCCCCGTACGCTAATACTTCAAAGCATCCGACCCCGTTGATCGCTTTTCTCCGTTCATTTTCCACAACGCGATCTCCCCGGTTCCCGTGTCCGTCTGATCAGATCGTCAGGCAATGACCTTTGCGAACACCTGTATCCTATTTTTATATCCGTCAATAACCTTCCATTTATCCTTCTCTCAGATTGAACGACTCGATTGTTAACCCTTCTCCTATATTGCCATTAATGTTACATTTAATTTTATCTGGGAATCACTAAACTATCATCATTCTGTGACAATCATTCATCATGAACTCACATTCTTTGTCATTCTCTACAGTTGTGCCACTGCTACCACACAATAATACTTGAAAATGTACGGTTTCATTGCCTGGCTTAGTGGTTCTCAACCGGTGGGGGGAAGAGAATTTTAGTGTTTCCAGTGGGGGGGGGGGGGGGGGGGGGGAATCAAGATTATTTCACGATCGCGTTAATACAAGAATCGATTACTTGATATTGTGTTTCCCTCAGTACTTTACGGTTCTGTACTTCTCGCCCGTCTGAAATTCGTTTTATAACGTAAGTAGACCCGCAAATCACGTTTTATGTAGATGTCTAGACTTTGTTCTAGTATGTGTTATCAAAGTTAGCTTCCAGTTTTAAGTATACTATGTAGGGGCGGGGTCAGGGGATTTATAGGGTAGAAATACGAAAGGGGGGAGGGGGAGAGGAATGATATTCTGAACATATGGTGAAAGGGTGCATGGGCCAAAAAAGGTTGAGAACCATTGGCCTAGCTGCTGAGATGAGTTCGCGGTGCGACACTGTGAGCTGTGGATTTCTTTCTAATTGCTTTTTATATGTGTCCACGTTAGCTCTGTTTTAAAGTGCTGATTGAGTACATGACGGACGGCTAAATGCCGGCATTTCGGCGTCTACCTTATGCGATGATGCGCTGGAGGGCTGCTTGTTTGTCCAGACGGCTGTCTTCGGTAATGTACTGTATATTCAAGTGAAGGACGGCTTGTTGTCTGTGCTCCGGCGATGTGGCCTTGTTGGAGATATTGGTTCCTTCATGACTTCGCACCGGACAATGATGAGCATTTCGTGTTGTCTTCGCTGGCACTGGAATGGAGTAATCAAGGGGCGCCCCGTTTGCTGTGATAGAGCAGTACCACCAACACTACCACTACCACAACCACCACCACCACCACTACCACCACCACCACCACCACCACCACCACCACTACTATTACTACTAATATTACTACTACTACTACTACTACTACTACTACTACTACTACTACTACTACTACTACTACTACTACTACTACTGCTGCTGTTCCTATAACTACTACTACTACTACTACTACTACTACTACTACTACTACTACTACTACTACTACTACTACTACTACTACTACTACTACTTTGTTTGCATATCTTTTACAGGACATTGCAGTAAACACCAGCATTTTTCAGCTGCTGTTGATGTCTTGGCAAGTTTTACGTTCAGTTGTTTGCCATTCCTTTCTGAACGACCGGCTCACATACCTCCGTAAGTAACCAACGCGACGCGATCTGTTACCGAATTTCGCGCAGCTGTTATTTGTACGAGAGTATACGGGGTTACGAACAACGTTCTTAACACCGTCGCCAGGGAGACCGCGCCACTACTACCACTTAATACTATTCTCGTTGATCTCTATTATTATCTCACACCTTCAACTACAATATCTCCAAACTACTGTAGCTTCTCTTTGTCATGTGGCACATTATTCACTTCTAAAATGTCTCTAATTCAGTGAGACTATCATGATACACATGTTCTACACACATCCGTGATGAACGATTACATCTGATGGGCCTAGTTCTCTTCTTTAGCAGTGGCACTGTATATATGCCTGAATAGTATACATACATACATGCATTCATACATTCATACCTACCCACTTACCTATCTACCTACCCATCTATCCTCCCAAATCCCTCCCTCCCTACATCCATCCATCCATCCATCCATCCATCCATCCATCCATCCATCCATCCATCCATCCATCAATCCTTCCATCCATCCATCCATCCATCCATCCATCCATCCATCCATCCATCCATCCATCCATCCATATAGACAGGCATATTTTGATACTTTGGTATATTCAGTCATCATCATCATCAAGTGCCCTGCCAGCTGGCGTTCATGGCTCTCCATAGATCTCTGTCTTCTGGGTTCTGGATCAACTCTGCTGATGATATTCCTCCATGCCACTGTCTCAATTCAGCCAGCATCACTTATCTTGGTCTGCCTCTGCATCTCTTCCCCTCGATCATTCCAATGTCTCTCTTCTCATCACATGACCAAAGAAAGCTGCTTGTCTCTTACTTATTGTTGCATATAGTGTTCTAGTTTCATTAGCCTGTTTCAGGCAATCGTTGTTAGTTACTTTGGCAGTCCAAGGAATTAGCAATATTCGTCTCAAAAACTACATTTTCTTCCTAATTTATTCATTTACATTCCACGATTCACTGCCATACAGCAAAACTGGTTCTATATAGCATTTCAGCACTTTCTTTCTTACATTCATTGATAGTGACTTATTGCATAAGATACTTTTCATTTTCTGAAATGCGGCTTTTGCCTGCTCTATTCTGCTCTTAATCTCTGTTGTACATATTTCATCTGATGTTATAAATGCCCCTAAGTATTTAAAAATATCCACTTGGTTTAGAATTTTCCCTTCTATTTCTATTAAATCACCTGACAATGTTAGATGTTAGCTTTGTATATATGTATCTTCTTCTTCTTCAGCATTCCGAGCCATTGAGGTTCTTTGCTGCAGATACAGTCCGTCTCCATTCGTCTCTCTGGTTGACCTTCTCTTGCCAGTCGTTGATTCCAAGTGCTTGTAGGTCTGTATTTATATTATCTCTCCACCGTCTTCTTGGTCTACCTCGGGGTCTACGGTCATTTATTTCCTGAGTGTAAGCGAGTTTTGTTTCCATATTATCTTCCATTCTTTCTATATGCCCCAGCCATTGTAGTCTATTAGCCTTCATGATACCAGTGATTAGCGGGGACTTAAACAGATCATAAATGTCTTTATATATGTGTATATATCGTATATATACGAAAAATTTTTTAACGATATTTTCGTTACGAAATTTATATCATTGTTGCATTACACACACGCGCGGGCACACACACACACACACACACACACACACACACACACACACACACACACACACACACACACACATACACACACACTTATACAAACACATACACACTTACACACACACCTTTTATACATATATAAAGTGTGCGTGTGTGTGTATGTGTGTGTGTGTGGTTGTGAGTATGCGTGCCCGCACTCTTGTGTAATGAATTAGTGACAGAAGTTTCCTAACCAACAATCCTAAGCGACAGTGCCCTTGCAGTTTACTGTTTTACGATGAGATATCTAGACCACCAAAACAGCTGTCTTTTAATGAACTCTTACATTATCATTGTGTCTTGCTTTCTTTCTAGTATCACCAATTTAGATCTTGTCGCTTTTCCTTGCATGTAGAATACTCTTTTCCCCTCTGAAATGTCTCCACCTTGTCGTGGTACAGGGGCTTGCGCGTCCCAATGACCCCAAGAGCTTAGTCGACGGAAGCACAACTACATGTCAAACAGGCCGTGGGATAGGGACCAGACCAAGCGAGACACAATCTGCTGCTCTGCAGGTAGACAGGATCGGCAGTCAAAGGCGGATTCAGGAACACGATGCCACTGGTTCTTTGTCCGGACACATACTTTAAGGCTCTCCGCTGAGAGATATCGCTGAACGTCTCTAAGTCAACATCCCCCGGATGTGAGAGCTGGGCCGATACTCACCCACTGCAAAATGAAAATGAGATGCTAAGCCTGCTACATGCTTAGTTCAGATACATGTTCGAAGGATCTCAACCGAGGGATAATAGGGATTCCCGGATGAGAGAGCCTGGCCGTTACTCGCTATCTGCTGCATGGAGGTAAGCTGCTGAGCCGGCAGCACATGTAGATTACCTCGTGAGCGTTACTGATGGTTGAAAAGTTTCCAATCGCACACAGTGGTTACGATGCAAGTCTGCACTGAAAATCACTCCCGTGTGTTGCCGGGGCCCATAAGGGAAGCAAAGAATGGCAACACTGTAGCCTACCACGCATGTCGTAAGAGGCGACTAAGGAGGCTTGATGGTTCCGTCGCCCTGCTACTGAGTGAGTGCGTGGCGCGACACTGTGAGCTATGAGTTTCGTGTGAAATGCTTTTGAATCTGCCTGAGGTTTTTTGGAACGCGACTGCATGTTCGGAGTGATGGCAGGTGGCTATGTCCCAGAGTTGACCGGTTTTTGCCTTATGCAGTAATGTGTGGCTCCTGGGCTTCTGGTTGACTGCCACTGCCATCAGCGATGAACTGTATTTTCGTGGACTGTGTGGGTGAACATCTAGGAAACATTCAGACAGGAAAATGACTGCCGATTCCATCAGAGATGAACTGGGTGTTTCGTGGGGGACTGGTGTGTTGACAATCTGGTGGCAGCATTATGCACAGTGTATCTGTGCGGGCTGTTGTTTGTCGAGACTCCTGTCTTTTCCACTTTTCACTTTGGGCAGTGGGGAGCGTTTTGTGTGATATTCACTGGCACAGGAACGGAGCATAATGGGGACGACCCGTTGCTGTGAAGTTGGAACTGCGACTAACTAACTAACTAACTAACTAACTAACTAACTAACTAACTAACTAACTAACTAACTAACTAACTAACTAACTAAATAACTAATTAACTAACTAACTAACTAACTAACTAACTAACTAACTAACTAACTAACTAACTAACTGAAACTCATTGAGTGAGTATAGTCAAAGGTGGAGAAACGTCTCATTAACACGAAATGGAACGCTTGGCTAGCGAATCCATTACGTGGAAGTCCGAAGTGAAAAGCTGCAGAGTGGATGCCGTCTGCAGACTAAGGTAGAAAAACGTCTCATTAACACGAAATGAAGCGCATGGCTAGCGAATGAATTAAGTGGAGATACAAAACGAAAACTTGTTGAGTGGATGTCGTCCACGGACTGACTGTTCCTGGTTTGCGTGGGGAGTGGCCAGTGGCAATCGAAATGCCCAATACATGGAAGTGAGGAATTAAAGCAGCCATGAGCAGGGCGTGGCGATCCCATGAGTGAGTCCAGTTTCGGAGCATTATGTGCCGGCTCTGCAATTATGGAAGCCTCCTTGGATGGCGGGAATGCCCAGGGTCTGCCCCTGCCTTCCCTTGAGCGTTGACCGAGCTGTCTCTGACCGCCCTACCTTGATCAGCTGAGATGTGGGCGACACCACAACAAAATGTCCCTCGACACCTCCAAGATAGTTAACCTGATTATAAAACGCCAGCAGAAGTCGGATGTGCCGGCCGAATGGTTGCAAAATAAATTGGCACAACACAAAACCGTCCGAGTGAAATGTCCCTCGTGCTCGGAACAGCTCTGACTAGCTTATCTAGTCTTCCGAATGTCCTTCATGTCCGAAACAGCCCGAGTAGCTAGTTTTCAGAATGTCCATCGTCCCCGAACAGCTCTAACTATTTTGTTTACCTGGCACAGCGACTAGCACATTTCCGAATCGAAAGCTCGCTGAGTGGATAATGTCTGCAGTCCGACCGTTCCTGGTTTGTGCGGGGAACGGCCCGTAGCGAACGAAAGGCCCAATACATTGAAGTGAGGAATTAAAGCAGCCATGAACAGGACGTGACGATTCCCTCGGTGAGCCCAGCACCAGAGTGCTATGTGTCGGCTCTGCAACTATGGACACCTCCCTGTATAACGGATAATGCCCATGAACTGTCCCTGCCTTCCCTTGAGAGCTGATCGTGAAGTATTCGACCGTTTTAACTTGACCAGCTGGGATGTGGACGGCACCACAAAAGTGAGAGCCCCCCAGGAATGATAACTTGGTTTAAAAAAACGCACACAAATGTCGGATGTGTTGGCCTAAGGATCTAGGCCCAAGGGTGCAATACTCCGCAATTACATCTGACAAAAATGCGGGTGTACGCAGCAGAAGAAGAATACTCCTTTTGCATCTAATTTATAGCACTGCAACAAACATTTTTATGTGGGTTATTTTCTTTTTTTTTTGGGTGCTCACTCGCTTTGGACTCAAGCGTAGCTCATACACACTATTTATAGTAATGATAGATTGAATTTTGCGTGTAGGTTAGCTTTGCCTATTAGCAGTGTCCCTCGCCATCAGGCGGAGCCAATCCGACTTCAGTGGTACTTGTAATTAACGTCCCGAAGTCAAGGACGACAAGTCAAAATTTTACTCTAGCTGTCTGATGAAGGGGTTGAACCTCTTACCTCGGCATCAGCAAATCATACGTTTAAGAACAAGGTGTTATTGTCCATTCGGCCATGCTGACTAGCTTATGTGCGCTAGTTTTGTACTGTCCATTTCTGATTAGATTCTGTTTAGTGTTAATTATTTCTCCTCTTTGTTGAAGGTTCAGCTTGTCTTCAGGTCATAGAAATTCAACCGTGTAATTGACCTCTCGTTCATGCGTTAATTAATTTATTAATTATTCCGTGTTTGCATTCGTGCATTCATTTGTTAATTCATCCATCCATTCCTTAGTTCAGTTATTTGTTTATTTATTCGTTCATTGGGTCATTCATTCTTTCATTCCTGAATTAATTTCTTCTCCATTTCATCTATTAGTCTATCCATGCATCAATTTATCCATCATCTGTCCTTCCATGCATATTTTCATGTATCCATTCATACATCTTTCCATTCATTCATTCATTCATTCATTCATTCATTCATTCATTCATGGATCCGTCGATCGATCCATTCACCCAGACATCTAACTACCCACCCACCTACACACCCACCCATACATAAATCCACAATTAATTAATTCATTACTTCAATCATTCATTGATTCACTCACGCATGTCTCTTCTCCCCAAAGTGTACACGTACCTAGCAATGATGTTTGATATTTACCACAATCATACATATTATCTTCACGTCTGTAATCAAACTCTATGACACCTCTTATGGGAATTAAACCCCTGACCCTCACATCGACAAGACTGCCTACTTCATAATTACTACAGTTTTGCACTGCCCATTTCTGCTTAGATTCTGTTTAGTCTTCATTATTTTCTCATTTTTGTGTGTGGAAGATTTAGCTAGTTTTCTGGTCACATGAAATCAACCTTATAATTGACCACTCGTTCATGCGTTAATTAATTCTTCCATGTCTGCATGTGGACTTGCCAAGAAACTGTAACAACTATGATTGGAAGAGAACTATCTTCATTCCAATACCAAAAAGCGCAACCTGAAATTATGCACCAACTATTGAACTGTTGCCCTGATCAGTCATGCAAGTAAAATTCTACTAAAAATCATAATGGGAAGACTTCGTAAGAAAATGGAAGAAGAAATTAACGTGGTTCAAGCTGGATTTAGACAAGGAAGAGGAACAAGAGATCACATTCTCAATATGCGTTTAATAGTAGAGAAGTGCAGAGAATTTAATGTAAACCTATTCTCATGTTTTGTGGATTATTCAAAGGCATGTGACTGTGTACAACATCAGAAACTTTGGGAAATCATGAGGAATATGAGCTTTCCACCACATGTAATACAACTCATAAGAATGCTCAATCTAGACCAACAAGCAGCGGTTAGAATAGATGGAGAGACATCAGATTGGTTTGACATCAAGTCCGTCAAGGATGTGTGATGTCCCCCTTTTTGTTAAACCTGTACTCCGAAAATATAATAAGAAATGTAAGAGATGATATAAATAGGGAGCTATATGATGCCCTAAATATCGGTGGTCTTGACATACCAGAGATTCGGTATGCTGATGATACAGTATTGCTATCCACAACACAGACTGGTATAGAAAATCTAACAGCCTCAACCCAATTGAAAAGCGAAAATCACAACTTGTATCTTAACATTGCAAAAACAAAGATAATGCATACAGATAAAACTACTATGGAGAAAAAAATATATGTTAATGAGAAAAAATTGGAGGTGGTGGACAATTTTGAATATCTTGGGTCATTGATTACCATCAACGGCGACACAATGAAAGAAG
Source organism: Cepaea hortensis (assembly GCA_963921405.1). Classification (NCBI taxonomy): domain Eukaryota; kingdom Metazoa; phylum Mollusca; class Gastropoda; order Stylommatophora; family Helicidae; genus Cepaea; species Cepaea hortensis. The sequence continues at coordinate 126,314,708 of OY992880.1, read as the reverse complement.
TTAAACGACGACTATCAATTGCTCTTCAAAGACTAAAACAACTGAATAAATTATGGAATGGGACAGACAGAACTACAAAAATTAGATTTTTAAGAGCATGCATCTTTCCCATTGTAACATACGCCTGTGAGACCTGGACACTTACTAAACAAGCTGAACAGCGCATAAATGCCTTTGAATATAAATGTTATAGACGAGTTATAAGAATATCTTGGGTAAAGAAAAGAACAAATGCATCCATACTTCAAGAGCTGAATATTGAAGAAGGTTGGCTATCCACAACACAGAAAAATATGAATAAAATTTGGTGGAACTGCGGTAAAGCTGTGAAAGTGTAAACAATAAAAATGAAACAAAGTAGTGCAGCTTTACATAACAGAATTAAGACACATATAGGACGTTGCGGCGATTAGCCTTCATCAGCAAACAAACACATTCACAAACACAACATACAGTCAATGAGATCTCCTGTGACTACATCAGAAGGTGTCGACAGGACGAGAAGAACAAAAGGATGAAAAAATGAAAGCAATGAAGAGAAAATGAGAACTGAAAAAAAATGTTCATATCCACCTCACAGTTCCGATCTGTAAGCTTGCATTTATTAATTAATTAATTTATTCATTCCGTCGTTAACTAATGTGTTTATTTATTAATTCATAGCTTAATTCATTCCATCAATCAATTTATCTATCCATCTATTATCCATCAATCCATCCTCCACAGGTCATTCCATCCACATTTCCACACATACATACACCCACCCATCCATCTTTATATTAATTCGTTCATTAATAGATTCGTCCATCCTTCCTTCCATCGATCCACGAGATATCCACCCACCCACCCATCCATTTGTCCGTCCCTCCGTTCGTCTATCCATCCATTTGTCTGTGAATTATTAATTATTTCAATTATTCATCGATATACTCACTCACTAATACCTCCTCTCTCCAGAGTTGTACAAATACATATCAGTGATGTTTTTGTTTTTTTACTATAATCATACATAATATCTTCACTTCCATACTCAAACACTGCGACACCTCTCTTGGGATTTAAACCCCAGACTAACACATCAGCAAGTTGTCTGCTACAAGACTACCAATGGAACCTTCTGGCTACTCCAGTTTCGGTTTATGTTTATTTACAAGCCCCCCCCCCCCCCCCACCCCCACCTCCCCAACTCGTACACTTTCTAATATATAATATTAAGGACCCCTGGTCAGCGTGGCCGAATGAATAGGAGCGCTCTCTATTAAAACTTCTGGTGCGCTCATGGTGAGGTAACGAGTTCAAAACCTTATACCGTTAATTTGAACTTGTATATTGACTTCTCGTCCTTGACTTTGGGATGTAAATTACAAGTATCTCAGAAATCGGAGTGGGTTTTCCTGATGGCGTGGGAGGCTGGATATATAGACAGCTAATCCACACGCAAACACCAGTTCAATGCAGTTGCCATGTGTAGCACGCTGATTGACTACGCTTGAGTTCAAAGAGAGCGAAAAGAAAATAAGAACACCTCCATGGATAACATAGTGACAGGGATTTTAATAACAATGATCATTGAGAATTGAAGTAAAGAACAACATTGTAAAGCAGATACTTAATGGAATTACATTTACAAAGAAGTTATTTGCATGTCCTTTTACAGGATGTTGCAAGCAATCCCAATATGTATCAGCCGCCTGTGATGTACCAGGCGGTTTAACATTCAGCAGTTTGCCATTGATTTCAAAACGGCCGACTGCTCATACCATGGGAATCAACGCAAAGCGGCCTGCTTCCAAATCGCCCGTGGATGATTTTCGAATCCTTGACTCGGTATGTCAGGACATTACGAAACAGAGCGTATCATTATCCCCTAGGCCACAGACGCCGGTATAAAATTAAATTACGGAGCTATTTTACACGCCCTAATTTGTATTGGGTATATGGTGCGAGACCCATGTGTATAGACCAATCAGAACACTCGAGAGGTGACGTGGTTAATATCACGCCGGCAGCCTCCACCTTCGAAGACATTTCCTGATATCCGTTGTAGTTTGGGTCGACCCAGGAACCCATGTCAACTTTTAATACCCGCCACTATGTTAGTTCGAACCCGTGACCACCGCGCCGACCGACAGACAAGCGTCTAGCCACTACACCCCTGCGTCCCCGAGATACAACAAATTAAAAATCTCAAAGACTTTTTAATTTTAATGTCTTAAAAGTCGAGAGGATCGACCTCATTGCACCTGGTTTTATCCCATATGGCTCGGTCTCTTTCCGCAGGGTGGCCTGCCGAAACCCTCACACAAAGCACGAACTCCGTAGCTCCAGCGACGACCATCAGGAGTTTCCGTGAAATATGCACTCGTGAAATACGTAGACCGGAATCGAACACACAACCTTCGGAGCATGAGGCAAACGGCTTGACCATTTCGCCACGGATACTCCCAGATACACCCAATGATGTAACATAAATAATCTGTTCATATAAACAAAGAACATAAAAACAAAACTTATGAACATTGCGATAATTCTTTTTAGTAATTCGTTCACA
>OY992880.1:126289657-126307157 GCA_963921405.1 Cepaea hortensis | reverse complement strand
CATTCAAAGATGTAATCCATCATCATCGTCGTCGTCGTCGTCGTCGTCGTCGTCGTCATCGTCATCGTCATCGTCATCGTCATCATCATCATCATCACCATCATCATCATCATCATCATCATCATCATCATCATCATCATCATCGTCGTCGTCGTCGTCGTCATCATCTTCATCATCATCATAATCATCATCACCATCAACAACATCATCATCATCATCATTATCATCATCATCGTCATCATCAGATGCAATGTCTTTTATAGAGCTTATGGCATAAATTTTAAAAGAGCAGGCGGTAAATATCCATTGTTATTGATATCATTCAGCAGTTGTGTTATTACTTTTATATCCAGTTCATCAACAGCTTTATTGTCTTCGACACAGATGTTTTCGTATTTCAGAAATATTTTTTTTCTATTTTTATTTCTTTTTGTTGAGTCGCTTTGAACTCAAGCGTCGTCGACACACGTGCTACTATTTTGAGTGCACTGGGCTGATGTTTGCTTGTGGATTAATGTTCCATATTACCAGTGTCCTCCGCTATTAAGCGAACTCACTCCGACTTAAGAGTTATTGGCCCAATCCTTTTATATCCACCCATTTTACTCTTTACATTTTCTCAGAAGGCACATTTCTATTGCGATCAGCTTGATTGCTCATTGTTCATGATCCATATGCATACATCATTACCACACACAAAACAATCCAGAAAAGTAAAGAACAAATCAGGAAGAAGGATATTTGTGAAAGTAACTGGTACACCACGTAAACAACAGAAGGTGTATATAGCTGATCACAAATGGCTGCACTGACACAATTCTTGTTACCCGACATTCAAGTTACCAGCTAGAAGAAACTTAACACCGGATGTTAACTGCGACCCCGGTGTCTTCTAGCCATAGATGTGACGCACGTTAGACTCTCTCATGACAGCGAGGTTCAGTAAAGGAACAAATACGGCAACTCCAATTGACGCTTTAAACGGCTTAATCTGGTATTAAAGTTCTGGAGAGCGCTGCTTTGAAAACCCAGTGTCTATTTTCTGGCCGAATTGACGTAAACTAGCCACGACTGACAGTTTAGGAGGGCTTTTGTTTCTTCTTGTTTGTGCATGCTTTACAGTTTTCGACGTTTTGTTTTTATTTAGTACACAGAAATATGGACTGCTTGTGAATCACTGGGACAACTGAAATTATCCTAATCATCACGTGCTCTGCCAGATGGCGCAGGCGTTCATGACCTTGTACAGTTCTCCACCAGTAGTGTTCTGGATCAACTCTGCTGATTAGTGGAGGGCAGCATGGCCGAATGGATAAGATCGCTCGCTCTTAAACTTCCGGTGTGGTGATGCCGAGGTAGCAGATTGGATGTCTGCATCGGTCAGCGGGACTAAAATGTTGACTTCTTGTCCCTGATATGGGGGATGTATATGTCGATTACTGTTTGAAGTCGGAGTAGGTCCGTCTGATGGCGAGGGACACCGATAAAAGGGAAAGATAATCCATACGCATAAATCAGTTTAGTATACCAGTAGTAGTAGCGAGTGTATAGACTACGCCTGAGTTCAAAGCGAGAAAACAAATCTGCTGGTGATATTCCTCCATGCCACGTCTCAATCCATCCATAATCATTTCTATAGGTCTGAGTCTGCCTCTTTTTCCACTGATCTTTCCAGTTGTCACGATGCAGATTAGAGTTTTCTTTTTGCCCATGACAGAAAAAAAAAAAAAAACCACACCTTACCTATTATTCGAACCCGGGGCTCTCGAAGGCGAATCCGGCATTATAGCCACTCAGCCAGCCGCCCCTCATAATGCACTGCGGTACAGAAAAACGGGTTCTACGTTACATTTCAGCACTTTCTTTCTTACATTCAATGATAGTGATTTAAACTATTGAAATATCGATAATACATTAGCAGGTATTGATCAAAACTCATACAAGTAAAGTGAAAACGAAGTAGAGACTGAAGATATATTGGTAACTATAAAGATGTAAAGCATTCCGAAATTGAACCGGCGGTCTCTAAATGAAGACAGTGTCTAGCGGAATTAACAAACGTACTTGGCAATTGGGCCAAGTTGGCATTTGAGTTTGTTGGCTATCTAATGTGTACTTTTATCTCTATGTCTTTCCTCTACTTCTTTTAATTCTACTTCTCTACTTCTTCCTCTACTTTAATACCTATGCTTTTTTTTCTGATGCTTTTACTTCTTTCTACGACTATCATAATAATACGTATCTTGTTAAATGTGCGTTCAGTAGTTTGCCATTGATTTCTGAGCTGATGAAATCGCTTTTTTTATAGTTTGCTATTGCTTTATGAATGGTTCTGGCCATGTGTCAGTAGTATGTAATTGTTTTCTGTACGGTTCTAGCAGTAGTATGCAGTTGCTTTATGTTTGACTCTGACCGTCTATCAATAGTATGCGGTTGCTTCCAAAATTTTCTGACCATCTATCAGTAGCATGCAGTTACTTTCTGAATGGTTCCGGTCGTCTATCAATAGTATGCAATTTCTTTCTGAATGGTTCTGACAGTCTATCAGTAGTATACAATTTCTACCTGAATGGTTCTGGTCGTCTATCAGTAGTATGCCATTTCTACCTGAATGGTTCTGACAGTCTATCAGTAGTATACAATTTCTACCTGAATGGTTCTGACAGTCTATCAGTAGTATACAATTTCTACCTGAATGGTTCTGGCCGTCTATCAGTAGCATGCAATTGCTATCTGGTCGCCTACCAACGTTTATCCATGGTGCATTCTAACATTTGATAAAACACTGATCGGCACCTTCTTTCAGTGTCAATGGTACACCATACAGATGGATGCTCTTATTCTTCTTTCTGTGTCAATCTTGAATAGATGGATGCTCTGATTCTTCTTTCCGTGTCAATGTTGAATAGATGGACGCTCTCCTTTCGTAATTCTCTGGTTACTGTTGTAAACGATGGATAGAGGAAATAACAGAGTTCATGGAAATCTCGAAATATATGAAGCCAATGAGCGGGCACTCTCCCGCTGTTTATGCTTCACCTCGACACCACATGATACAAGAGGAACAAGATGAAATTAGCGTTTGGTTTCTTTAGGATTTCATGATTGTATTTATAAATATATTTTTTAGGTTTCTTTAGAATTTCATGAATGTATTTATAAATATATTTTTTAGGTTTATTTAGGATTTCATGATTGTATTTATAAATATATTTTTTAGGTTTCTTTAGGATTTCATGAATGTATTTATAAATATATTTTTTAGGTTTATTTAGGATTTCATGATTGTATTTATAAATATATTTTTTAGGTTTCTTTAGGATTTCATGAATGTATTTATAAATATATTTTTTAGGTTTATTTAGGATTTCATGATTGTATTTATAAATATATTTTTGCGTTTACTCGCTCTGAACTCAAGCATAGTCCACACACATGCTACTACTTCTAGTGCACCGGACTGATGTTTGCGTGTGGATTAGCTTTCCCTATTACCAGTATCCCTCGCCGTCTGACGATCCCGCTCCGACTTCAGAGGTACTTGTAGTTTACACCCCAAGTAAAGGACGAGAAGTTAACATATTTATCCATCTAACCAGAGTAGAAGTTGCACACGCTACCTCGGCATCAGCACACTGGATGTCTAAGAACGAGCTCTCTTATCCATTCGGCCATGCCGACCTGCATATTTACTTGAAACGAACACTTCTCCAAGTTTTCAGATGTACTGGGTACAATTTGCTAGCCACATATTTGTATAGACCAAATTACTTTGACATTGCACTCAATGGGTCATGAGGTCAACTTCACACCGGCGAGTTTACTTCACACACAATTTCCCGGTATCCCCTTTAGGTTGAATTGACCTCGGTGACAAGGCCCAGTTTTACACATCGAGCAGGATTCCAACACGACAACCGGTCCGCAGGCTGGCGTCTTAGCCACTGCGCTACCTTGACCACATTTCTTTATTTCCTAAAAACAAAAATGTTCTAGATACACAATCATTTATTTCTTCTTCTTCTTCTTCTTCAGTTTTCCGAGCCATTGAGGTTCTTTGCTGCAAATACAATCCGTCTCCATTCGTCTCTCTGGTGGACCTTCTCTTGCCAGTCGTTGATTCCAAGTGCTTGTAGCTCTGTACATGTATTATCTCTCCACCGTCTTCTTGGTCTACCTCGGGGTCTACGGTCATTTATTTCCTGAGTGTAAGCGAGTTTTGTTTCCCTATTATCTTCCATTCTTTCTATATGCCCCAGCCATTGTAGTCTATTAGCCTTCATGATACCAGTGATTAGCGGGGACTTAAACAGATCATAAATGTCTTTGTTACTTCTTCTTTTCCACTCTCCACTTTGTGTATCCCTAATGGGTCCAAAGATGCGTCTTAAAATTTTGTTCTCAAAGGTTTGTAACAAGGCTTCGTCTCCTTTCGTTGTACTCCAGGTTTCAGAGCCATACAGCACAACTGGTCTGATCAGTGTTTTGTATATTGTGATTTTGGTGTTACGAGATAGCTCATTTGATTTTAGTAGATGTTGTAGTGCATAGTATATCTTATTTCCAGAGTTGATTCTAGTTTGTATTTCTTCCCTTATGATGTTGGAGCAGTTGAAGATTGTACCCAGGTATTTGTATGTTTCCGTTCTTTTAATGGTCATATTATCTATTTGTATGTGGTCAGAGTTTTTAGCCATTCCGTCTCTTGAAATTACCATATATTCTGTCTTATCTTGGTTGATAACCAGCCCCATCTGTTGGGCTTTTTCCTTTAAGTGAGTCAATATTTCCAATGTCTTTTGTTCACTTTGCCCTATAATATCTATATCATCTGCATAACCAAGCAGCTTGGATGTTCCTCCAATATCACATTCCTCCTTTATCTTCCTTACAACTTTCTCTAGAGCCAGATTGAAGAGTAGCGGCGATAGTGCATCACCCTGTTTCAAGCCAGATGTTATTTGGAAGGGGTCTGATTTCCTGCCTTTATATGTTACTATATTATAAGTATCTTCCATGCATAGATTGGTCATGTTGATTAACTTCCTTGGTATTCCAAATTCCTGCATAGCATTCCATAGACTATTCCTATGGACACTATCATAAGCCTTTTTAAAATCCACAAAAATGTTATGGAGATCTCTTTTATATTCCCAATGCTTCTCGGCTATTTGTCGTAAGATAAATATCTGATCTATTGTTGATCTGTTTTGTCTAAAACCCGCCTGGTAGTCACCTAATATGTCTTCTGAATATGATTTTAGTCTATTTAGTAATACTGCGTATAGTATCTTATAGCTTGTGGACAGTAGTGATATTCCTCTATAATTTCCACATTGGAACTTGTCTCCTTTCTTAAATATAGGTATCAATAATGACTCTTTCCAGTCATGGGGTAATTCTTCTGTCCTCCAGATTTAATCATTTATTTATAGGAGAAAAATAGGGATTTATAGAGAATTGACTACTATAACATACAAAAAGACTATGTGAGGATCCATCAAAGAAAGGCAAAATATTACGGCGGTGGAGGGGGAGAAGGAGGAGGAGGAGAAGCAGGAGCAGAAGGAGGAGGAGGAGAAGCAGGAGGAGGAGGAGAAGACGAAGAAGAAGAAGAAGAAGAAGAAGAAGAAGAAGAAGAAGAAGAAGAAGAAGAAGAAGAAGAAGAAGAAGAAGAAGAAGAAGAAGAAGAAGAAGAAGAAGAAGAAGAAGAAGAAAAATAGACCTCTAACTTCCACTTTCTCGGCTTGTCATTTTTTTACCACCAAATAAAACCTATAAATCAAACACTGTATATCAGCTAAAGGACACTCACTGGGTCCTGACTGATCTTCACTTTCTCGTGTTACACATCCTGAGCTCTACCACGTCCCTGTGGACGTAACATCCAGTGTGCAAAGTTGAAGGACGAAGGCCGCCTGACGTCGCGACGTCTCGCCACATTCAGTTTTGTTGTCTAAATCCAGGAAATTAGCCAAACTACACCAGGTTTCAACGCACCCATTGTGTTCGCACCTTCGTAATTAGATCTAAGTGACAAATAGACAGATTAAGACTTGGAGGGAGAGAGAGAGAGAGAGAAAGCTTCCCTGGGGAAATGATTACAAAATTGGACAAAAGACATTAGGAACCTGTGGGTTTTGTTACGTCTTTCACAATTTGCATATTTCCCTCTGTTTTCTGATGTTTCTCTAGCTTGTGGGCACTTACTGTATTTATGTCTGCCTGCACTGACCCATTTAGCGTGCCAGTGTAGGCATGGGTGTGTGTGAATATGTAATGAGTTGATAAACTCCTCAGAACAACAAGCACAACAAGAAGATTCTGATCGCCAGAAGTGTTCTTCTTTCTGTGAATGTTTTAGCTTCTCGTATTCTTATAGATCTAACAAACGAACAAACGCACTTTGTGTTGAAAGGTAATAAATTGAGCACGTTGGCCCGTCTTACATCCTGCCCTTCCAACTCCTCATCTTTCGTACATCAATTATCTATTGTGCATGTCTGCTAGTTGTCCACGATTCGCTTGCATACATCAGGATTGTCTTAATATAGTTATCGGAATCTCGATCTTCTTTATGTTTCGAGGTTTGGGACTTATTTGTCAATACTCTAACGTTTCTTTCTGCGTTTGGGTTTCCGTCCTTTTTCCCCCTTTGTGTTGTCTCTTTGCTTGCTGGTTACACACTCAGTCGTGTTCATGATCAACTGGATTATAATTCGCTCTCTTTGAACTCAAGCGTAATCCACACTCGTGTTACTACTTCTAGTAGCCTACACTAGACTGATTTTTGCGTGTGGATTAATTTTCCCTATTACCAGTCCCCCTCGCCACGAAGCACTCCCACTCCAACTTCAGAGGTGCTTGTAATATTCGTCCTCAAGTCCAACCGACCGTGTATGGGCTGAACACTCGGCATCAGCACAATGAATGTTCAAGTACCAGCACTCTTATCAATTCGGCCACACTGACCTGCATGAACCGGACTTGTTTGTCTTGTAATTCTGGTTCAGTTATTAGAAGAAGACTGCCCATATATTAGCGCTAGAAGTCTCAGAGTGTACTTAATTATCTTCACCTTCTCGGGCTGCACGGCCTGAACTCCAGCAAGTCTCTATGGACGTAGCATCAAGCATGCACAGTTTAAGGACGGTAGTCACTAAGGACCCGCTACGCGCTCTCACTAGACCCCACGGGAAATGGCCCCTATACTTTACCGGCAGTAACTAGCAGTCACTGGCTGTTTTAACAGACCCAGCACTACGTCTCATATACTGTTCCCGCTCAGGGCCGTGTCGTGCTATGATACACAGAGGCTGCTGCATCACGCGGCACCGTAAGGGTGGCGGCATAAACACAAAAATCAAAATACAATATGAACCATTCAATAATGAAAATTCTGTAAGGGAGGGTATTTCGGAAAAAAAATATGATCCTACTTGTTCTTTTCACACCCCCCCCCCCCGGCATATCCTTTACAGGACATTGCAGTCAACAGCAGCATTTTTCAGCTGCTGTTGATGTTTTGGCAAGTGTTACGTTCAGTAGTTTGCCATTGCTTTCTGAACGACCGGCTCACATTTTTTCGTAAGTAATCAGCACGTCGCGATCCGCTGCCGATTCTCGCGCAGTTGTGGTTCATACGTGAGTATACGGGATTACGAACGACGTCTTTAATCCCTTAGCCAGCGAGACCGGCTTTTTCACATTGTACAGATCTCTAATGTCCCGATCGCGGCGTTCGCGAACACTATACATGTTTTCACCCGTTCTTGTTTTGACTGAGAGCAATATATTGTCACATCTTGTCTGAATTAAGATGTGATTCTTTAGTTATAGGCACGTAGTGGCTAGATGCTAACCTGCCGACCAGTAGTCATGGGTTCGAATCCATTTTAGGTTGGATTTTAACAATTGACCTGGCTCCCAGGTCTACTCAGCGTTAAATGTGTACCAGGACATGTTTTGGAAAGTAAAGGATGAGGGTCTGTTACTTATCACGTAACCCTCCAAGTGCCGAATGGTTTATAAAAAATATGTGTAACCACACGTGCCTAATACGCCATAAGACCTGCAAACGGATCCTTGACTGTTTATTTTACACAGACATGTCATTTGCTGGGAGTACTTCAAACCGCTGAAATGGCATGAGAAATTAATCCACAGGTATTGCTCTCCACGCTTACCGGCATGGCACATGATGGATGGACGGATTGCTGTCCACACAAAGAAGTAGAGACAAGAGGCAGAGAACAAACGGTGTGTATTGGCTGTAGTCGGGGGGAACTTGATCATTCATTGAGGTGCTAACGTTGCTTGGAGACAGCAGATGCAACCTCAGGTATAGCCAGATCATAGCGTACTGTCTTTATATTGTGTGTCCTCTGGTCTACACTTTCACCCTCTTCTATCAGTGCCAGTCAATACAAGTAAATATGGCGTGTGATGTGATCAATATATCGCCAGTCTGCTTTATTTTCCACGACATTTTCTGGTACTTATGACAGACTGGATCAACCTGAAGTCCATAGCAGTTTTCTAGGCAAGTTTGCGTTCAATATTTTGTTATTGCTTTCTGAACGAGAAGGTCAACTTTAAGTCCAACTGACCGTGTAAAGAATACAAGTATACTCAATATTCCGCCATGAGCGCATAATACTTTAAGAACGAGCGTTTTTCGATCACACAAATCGGTCTTGATGCAAGGGAGTGAATCATGACCAATTAGCAGACAAGTGATTAATTATGTGGGGGATACTGAAGTGTAGTTTTATAGAATAGTAATGATAACATGGTTGACGGACAGAAAGAGCAATTATCATATCTTGGAAGAGGTTAACTCAAACATAACACTAGCTACTCGCTTGAGAAGAACACTGTCCACAGTCTTCGGGGGTGTCACGAGAAGGGGAAAACTTGAGTATGTCGTCACAACACGAAGGTTGGAGGGGAAGCTGAGAAATGACTGACAGCAGAAGAGAAAGACGACTGTTGACAGACATTATTACCAGCGCCACAGAATATATAAAAAGAAAACTTGGACTAAAATGTTGACTTCTCGTTCTTGACTTGGGGACGTAAATTACCAGTAGCTTTGAAGTGGAAGTGGGTTCGATTGATGGCGAGGGACACTGGTAAAAGGGAAAGCTAATTCACACGCCAAAAATCAGTCCCCGTGAACTAGAAATGGTATCACGTGTATGAACTACGCTTGAGTTCAAAGCGAGGGAGCGAAAAATAAATTCAACAAATATGGACAGCGTCATTAGTTAAGTTTACGAAAACACAACCGCAGATAACAGTATGGATCGAAACTCTTCATCAGCTTATAATGATATATAATAAAAAAAAGGACAAACAATAAAACGAAAATGCCAACAACAACAAAATCATTCAGCTAAGGTCATCATCACTATGTGCTATGCCGATAAGCGTCTCTTAAGCGAAATAAGTGCTTTGCCGATAAGCTGTTGGCTCACCGGATAACCAGAGTCATGGGTCAGCTCAGTGTTCTTGTCTCGACCATACCATGTGGTCAAGGCATCCAGATATTTACTTCTCTGCCTTCCCTTGGTTCTCTTCCTCTCAATCTTGCCATTTGTCACCAAGTTCTATAATTTGTTTCTTCTTATAACATGTCCAAAAATTGTAACTGTCTACGTCTAATTTCTCTCATCCATTTACGATTTTCACCTGCTTCTTGTAGTATTCTTTGTATTTTACTCAGAAACCACATTTCAACTGACATTATGCGTTTTCTTTTCAGCTTGTCTGCTCAATGTCCACGTTTCACATCATTACAAAATTACAGGTTCTATGTAGCATTTCACCCTTTTTCGTGGACGCAATTGACCAAGAACAAGTAAAAAAAAAAAAAAGGATGGAGAGAATGGTGCTGCAGGGAGTGACCAGAGTATCTGGTCGACTCTCAAAACTCCGAGGAAAGGCTAACCGGACACATAAAGAGACTACTACTGGTACCATTAGTATTGGGACCCATCGCTGACTGTTGAAGATGAGGACGAAGCACGTATATGAATGTCCTGAGTGATGTCGGTTCTTGATTCAACTCAACAACAACAACAACAAAAATCGTAAAGATAGGCAAGTGGAAACATTTCTTGCAGATTTCAATTACAGAAAGAAGGATAGACAGAAGAACAGAAAGAAAGCTGTTGACAAAGCCTTTTGTTTGCACAAATTAAACTGACATCTTCTCTCTTTACTGCCTCTGCAATTTTCTTCACGAGAACAAAATACCCAGAAATAAACTTTCAATGGTCTAATCTTGGATCGCAAAATAAAACAAGCCATTTTTGCCGCTGTTATTCCAAAACTAAACGTGGGAAAGGTGTGTATTTTTGGCCCATTAGCGTTGACCGCTTGTCTCAAGTTGTTCGTCTGTAACATTCCGGGCATGTGTGTAGGTGTGCCTGCCTGTGTGTGGGGGGATGTGGGTGGGTGGGTGAGGGATGTGTATGGCTGGGTGAGGGTGTGTGTGTGTGGGAGTGTGGGGGTGTGGGGTGGGAGATGTGTGTGAGTGGATATAGTGTGTGTATGGGTGGGTGATATTTGTGGGTGGGTCAGGTGTGTGAGTGGGTGGGGGTTGTGTGTGGATGGATGGGGGTGTATGTGGGTGGGAGGGAGTGTGTGGGTGGGTGAGGGATGTGTCTTATAACATTGTAATATGCATTGTTCATGGTTACAACATTCATTTGACAATGTATTTTCCTATGTAAATGTATCATGCACTATTGATGGATGAAAAATGAGTGATTGGAAGGGCCGAATGTAAGACGGGCCTGCGTGCCCAATTTGTAACCCTTTTAAAATAAAGTTGAATGAATGAAAGTTGAATGAATGAATGTTTCTTAATTATAAATACCCCTGTTTCTCTGTCTGTCTCTCTCTCTCTCTCTCTCTCTCTCTCTCTCTCTCTCTCTCTTTCTTTCTCTTTCTCTTTCTCTCTCTCTCTTTCTCTGTGTGTGTGTGTGTGTGTGTGTGTGTGTGTGTGTGTGCCTGCCAGCCTGTCTGCCTGTCTCATAGCATGGTAATACGCATAATGTTCGCAGCATTCATTTGACAATGTGTTTTTCTTTGCACAATAGTTAATTGATGTAACGAACGAGCGAAAGAACGAACGAACGAACGAACGAACGAACGAACGAACGAACGAACGAACGAAAGAACGATATTTATTTTCAAAGCATTACAAACTGCTTACGCAGGCCCGTCTTACATTCGGCCCTTACAATCACTCATCTTTCGTTCATCAGTCGTGCATGTTCCATTCACATATGGAAAATAACATTGTCAAATGAATGTTGTAAACATACATTAAGCATATTACTATATTATGAGACAAGTAGGCAGGCAGACACGTACACATGCACGTTCATAAACACATACTACATACGAATCCTGCATATATACTGACATCGTTTAAGCGCACTCTCATAGTTATGCACCCATTCAATAACATACAAATACACACTCCAAACGTAAAGACATTCATAAAAGATGAGTAGCCTGAAGGGCGGATTGTAAGACGGACCTGTGTGACCAATTTGTGATCCTTTGAAAATAAAGATCGCTCGTTCGTTCTCTCCCCCTTTGCATAATTAAACAAAATGTTACTATATTCGACATTTCTATGTAGAGGACTCAATGGCAAAGGGGTTAAGGATGCTGGTCGAAATCCCGTATACCCACGTACGAAACACAGCTCCGCGAGATTCGGCAGCGGATCGCTTCGCATTGGTTTCTTACGGAAAGATATGTGAGCCGGTCGTTCATAAAGCAATGACAAACTACTGAACGTAAATCTTGCCAAGACATCAACAGTAGCTGAAAAATGCTTCTGTTGTCTGCAATGTCCTGTAAATAGGAAATGCATGTAAAAAATGTAGAGGACAGTACAGGTTACATAAACTGCTAGTAATGTTAAATCACTTAACGAAATATTATAATTACAGAAAATACAGGAATATGTGATCAACATAATGCATACAACTATTATATGCCCCGCCAACTGGCGTAGACGATCATGTCTCTCCAGAGCCCTCGATCCTGGGAATTCTAGATCAGTTCTGCTGATGTCTCTCCATGCTGCCGTGTCAGTCTATCCGGGGTGTGCAAGACCGATATTGTAACTTCACATCGGCGACGAGGCATGTAAGGATGCAACCAGGTCATCATTCCTCACAGGCCGGACTGGCTGGGGTCAGGCTTCATGGTCATCATCATCATGTGACATGTCAACTAGCTTATGCGTTCAAATCTCTCCACAGTTCTCGGTCCTTGGTGGTCTGAAATAATTCCACTCATGATATACCTCCACGCCACCGTTTCAATCCATCCAGCATAATTTCTCTTGGTATGCCTCTGAATCTTCTCCACTTGTTTTTTTTTTTCCCTTAGTGGACACGATGTTTTCAAATACCCCTCTTTTCAGTTTATGAACGCTGTTTATGTCGTTCTTATAGTTGTATATAATAAGCGACTTCTTTCATTAGCCTCTTTAAGACAATAATTGTTAGTTACTTTGGCAGTCTAAGGTAATCGCAACATTCGTCTCAGGAACCACATCTCGGCTGCTTCCATGATGTTCATAATTTGATCGTACACGTTCGATGTTCAACCATCATGCAAGAAATAAGTAAATATACAATCCTCTCGCTCTTTCTCCCCTGGTCTCTCTCTCACACACACACACACACACACATATATATATATATATATATATATATATATATATATATATATGGACATATTGGTATAATGGTTAGGACGTTATGATGACATTGGTTAATTGGTTGCTTATTTGGTTGGATAATCATGAGTCCTCTATGGAAGACTGAGTCTGAACTCTTAAGTCCGATGCACTGGCATTCAGGTCATCTGAGCCCATAAACAGACTTGGGAGTAAGGTTGTCGTAGAGACGTTTACCTCGACTCAGGACCAACAAATGTTGTGCTGACAATGGCGCAATGGAGGAGAGAGACGGAGAGAGAGAGAGAGAGAGAGAGAGAGAGAGAGAGAGAGAGAGAGGGGGGGGGGGAGAGGAGGAGAGAGAGGAAGAGAGAATGACAAAGGGAGAGTGAAATAGAGAGAAAAACTAGAAAGAGTGAGATAAAGGAGAGATCAGGCCCGTCTGACATTCTGCCCTTCTTCTCAATTTCCTCTCATACATTCTTTCATTCAACATCACTTATGAAGCTAATTTTGACAACAAAAGAACAATAGCATTATAACGCATGAAAAATAATCCATAACAAATGACTCACTAAGGCAATGTTTAACATTGGTATTATAAATACCTAAGGAAGATGTAACGTGTCATACATATAGGAATTCTTTTTGGCTAGTTGTCGTTTGAGATAATTTACCATTATTATTGTCTTTTTTTTGGTTTTTGTTTATGGGGGAATGTAGTCTGTACTAAGGTAGTGGTCAAACAGGTTGCGAACGTATGTATAATGATTGATGGTGTCTTTGATTGCTTGTGCAAGATTGTTCCACAACTGAGCGGCAGAGTATGCTAAGCTTGTTTTATATAAGTCTATCCTAGGTTTAAGGACATGAAGTATATTTAGTCGTTCACTATGTCTTGCGTTATATTTAAACAATGACCAAAGGTAGCTTGGAGCATTTTGAAATAGGATTTTGTGAATTAGTTTGGCCTCATTAAAAAGTAGTCGTTCGTGGAGTGGCAGTAACCGAAGACGTTTATGTAGGCAGGAATTGTCGGTAAGCTTTTCACCATTAATTAAACGCACTGCCCTTTTCTGGAGTGAATATAGGCGTTTTGTTATTGATTTGGAGCATCCTGCCCAGATTGTGGAGCAATAATCAATATGTGTTTGTATATGGGGAGTATAGAATACCTTTCTTGTGTTTTCGTCAAGGAAAATTTTAATTTTGGCAAGTTGGTATAATGTTTTGATTATTTGTTTAACGAGAGCATGAACATGGGAGTTAAAGGCTACATTTTGATCTGTGATAAGACCCAGTGCCTTGTGCTGGGTTACACTTTCTATAGGCGTGCTACCAGTGTGCAGCTGTATAGTTCTCTGCGAGTTTAGCGTGTGAAGTCTTTGCCTGGTTCCTATTAACATAGATTTTGTTTTAGAAATGTTAATTTGCATGCGGTTTTCATGACTCCAGTTAACTACACTATTTATTTACTGTTGCAATAATAATTCTAGCACATTTCGATCAATAGCGTTTGTATATACTGTGCAGTCATCTGCAAATAGATCGCAGAACGACGACAGATATAAGGGAAGATCATTTATATAAATGGCAAATAACAGAGGGCCAAGAATAGACCTCTGAGGTACTCCAATATTAATGGTAATGGCTTGAGATAAAGATTTATTGTGTGATACTACTTGTTTTCTGTCTAATAAAAATGATTTTATTAATGTCACTATATTAAAGCTTACTTTCGGCGTTTCTAGTTTTTTAATTAGAATATTATGGTCTATCATATCGAATGCTTTTCTAAAGTCTATAAACACCGCTCCACATAGAATATTGTTGTTAATATTTTCATGCCAGTTTTCTATCATGTTTGTTAGAGCCGTATGACAAGAATATTTTGGCCGAAATCCTAACTGACTGTCACCTATTAGTTTGTGGCGAACTAAGTGCTCTAGTGTTGTTATGTGGATGTGCTTTTCTAGCGGTTTTGATAGTGACGATAATATGGAAATTGGCCTATAATTACCCATGAGACGATCGTCTAGAGAACCAGCTTTTAAGTGAGGATACACTTCAGCGAATTTTAAAGGCTGATGGGAAGTGACCTTTGGTGAGACATTGATTATATATAAAAGTTATTGACTCGCAGATCGCCGGTGCAGCATGGTGAAGGATCCGATTAATGATTTCATCTAGTCCCGATGAGTTATGTTTTTTTAGGTTACTGAGATGCGTAAATACTTCAGTGGTCGTCATTAGCGGTATGTTGGAGTTAATGTCTCCGTAGCATTTTTTTTTTTTTTTTTTTTTTTTTTTTTACAGAATGATGATAATAAAGATATGTCATGAGGCGCAGCTGGTATTGCAGCCTTCAGTTGGTTTATATCGGACTGAAAGAATCTACTGAATTGATCACGTGTAACCTGATTTGATGGTAATGATTGTGATGATTTGTGTTTGTTTGTCAAGTTATTAATTGCTTTCCATATATCTTTAGTGTTGGTCTTATCTATTATTAAGTTCTTAAAATAGTTAGTGTCTATGTTGAAGTCACCTAGTAGTATTATTTCTCTCGCCTTACTAAAGACTACATCCATCATAGTGGTGAATTTCTCATACCAGATATTTCCTGCACTGGGGTTTCGATAAAGATAGCCAACTACTAGGGGTATGCTAATTTGAAGTTTAACCTCAAGAAATACACGCTCAATCTCGCAGGTTTCAAAATGTAGCCTGCGGTGGGCGTTAAGCGAGTTAGAAATTTAAACTGCAATACCCGTCTCTTGTTTCTTATAGGCATCACTTCTAATGGTTTTAAAACATCTGACAGCGATGTCACCATCTGACATGTTACCATTTAATCGACTTTCGCTAACGCCGAACATGTGAAATTCTGATTAAGTAAAAGTGATAGATCTGGCAACTTCCCTAATAGATGGCAGATGTTTAAATGCCCGATTCTGAGCCCATTATTACTGAGTAAGTGTTCGTACTTATTATACATTTCAACAATGCGTAATAAGTTTAAAAACAAAAACAAAAAAATGAAAAAAGCACACACAAAGTGAATACAACTTACGTGCCTTATTACAATACACACTCTAAAGTACATAGAAACGGTAATATCTCTATAAATATATAAACATACGTACTCAGATCCGTAAGGCAGAGCAGTGAAGACTTCCTCACTCACAGTAAAAACACAAATAAAAGTATTATAATAAAAGATATACAGCTAAGTACTATCAATTAATATAAAGTCAAAACAAGTCAATGTTTGTAGCAACATATAACCTAATACGTTACTAGATCAAGTAGTACCCAAATATGCAGATAAACGTTCTTGGGGAGGCTCTTTCTTGTACCGAGATCCGGTGAAGCTTTGTGCTAAGTTGCTAGTAAATACCAGGTTGTGTTGGTTATTGGTACAACGACATTATGAGTGCTTGACGAAGTGTAGCTGGACTATAACGTGTGATGTGCAATCATTCTGGGTTACAATAAAGTGGGTACTGTTGATGTCTTAATGGTATGTAATGACTACCAACTACAGCCTCTGGTTGGTTGCTAACAGGAGGTTGTAGTGGCACGTCGTTGTTGCTGAGAGGTGGTTCCTTTCTGGGGAGAATAGGAAACATATCTTCATAATTATTACCCTCCTGAGTGAAAGACGACGTATTGTACGGACTTTGTGTGGTAGAAGTGTCCCGTCTGGCTTGGATTTCAGGTGCAGTGATTATGGGTGGTCTGCGCACTTCTGGCCTATTGGTGCTTGATGTGACAGGAGTATGTCGTCTGGTTTGAGTTTCAGGTGGAGTAGCTAAAAGTGTCCGACGCGATCTTATATTGGATGTATGGCGTGTCCGTGCTGGATATTTGATATTTTTGGCGAGCAAGCTGGTGCCCAATGTAGACAAATGTAATTGATCCTATAAAGACTCTTTTTTGGTGCACCAGCCTGTGAAGTGAATGATGGTGTGTTGTTGATGAATTGTATCTTGTTTTGTGAACAGAACTTCTGCAAAATGTTGTTAATTATGTCAGCTAGGCTGCGCTGGCGTCCATAACTCGGTGATATGATGGAGGAGAATTAAATGGACGAGTTAGAAAAAGTGTGACGCAATCTGTTCAAGAGTGCCAGCAGTTGAGACCCTGTGGTGTGTTGGTTGTTCATGATGTCATTAATACCAATATGTACGCTTGCCTTTTTAACGTTATGATTTACAGCCAACCTGCTAATCTTTTCTGTTAGCCGGTAAACAACAGCCCCAGGCAGTGGGATTATGGAAACAATGTCTTTATCTGAAGTGGCCATCCGGTCACTGTATAAAACTTTCATTAAAGAATCGCCTAGTATAATGTGTGTACAGTCAGGTCGTGCTATCGCCCGTTGTTTCATGCATTTCCGATTATCAGCAGTCTTTATGTCTCCATGTGGTTCTCCCGATGTATCTTGTAGGCTTGTATTGCCCGTTGGCAGCATGTTAAAGCACTGTAAGTTTTCTGGTGATTTCGTGAAGCACTTCGAACCTATTGCTTATTTTGACGTCAATTAGGGTAGACTGCTTGTTGTTGTTTATCGGCCTCTGCGCATTGAGGTGTTTGTTGTTGTTTATCTTCCTCTGCGCGTTGAGGTGTTTTCATAGTAGTTGTCTGTTCTGGACGGGACTAAGCTTCCCCAAGATTTCCCAAGGATGACGCGGTTGCTTGGGAATTACATGCTTCTTCGGTTTGGTCGGTAGATGACACATTCTGTAGGGTTTGAACTGTTTTTATCAGCAGCAAATTTTTATC